>JAVJIF010009137.1:0-147633 GCA_038442645.1 Agave tequilana | reverse complement strand
GGGCAGTTTTGCCCTTGCCTGCTGCCAACGGGCAGAAATTTTGTGGGGCTATAAATACCCCACATTTGAGCTGGTTTTAAACAACAATTTCATGAACAAAATCTCCATCTTCTTAAGTGTTTTAGCTACAAGTTTTAAAAGATTTTTGGGTTTAAAAGATCAATCTTTATTTATTTTAAAATGTTGAAAAATTCAAAGAAAAAGAGAGTATTTGGAAATTGGTTTTTGATCTTTATTTCAACATCTATCTTGTGATTTTCCCAAGTGTTTTTCTTTGTTGTTTTCATTTCCAAACACTTTTATTTCTCACACTTGAGCTATAATATATCCTATCTATTAGGATCTTGTTTTTGTGAGAAAGAATTGGTTTGTGGTCTTTGCAACCACCAAGTGTTGTAACCCTCCTTGTTTTGTGATATCCCTCTAGTGAGAGGTGATTGTGTTGATATCCCTCTAGTGAGAGGTGATAGTGGAGGTTGTGTTGGCATCCCTCTTAGTGAAGAGGTGATTGTGGTTGTGTGGCTTTGAGCCTTATCCCTCAAGTGTGAGGTTGATATTTGTTTGGCTAAGTGCCATCCTTCTAAGTGTAGAGGTGATTGAATTTGTTGTGCCTTGCCTCTAGTGAGAGGATGTATGGTTGGGAGGGAGTTGTGTACTACTAGTTGTATTTGCCCAATCCTCAGTGGAGGTTCCCTGTGTGGGAAGTCCTGTGTGGACGATATAGTGAAAATCGTTCTGTGTGAAGGCGGGGACGTAGATCTGTGTGCTCGAACCTCAAAACATATCCTTATATTTGCGTTTGATCCACTTTCTCTAACTCTCTCTCTCTCTCTTATATTGTGCCTTGCATTGATTCATATTGTCCATTCATATTTATATGCTTGGTATTGATTGTGTGTGTGCCAGACTTGTGTTAAACCAAGAGAGCTTCATCTCACACCTCAACTCTTATTTAGAGGAATTTAGAGGAGATAGTCCAGAGCCCTTCACCGGAATTCGGCTACACTCTTTGGTTACACTAAGTGTGTTGCAATTAATTTTTAATTATGCATTATTTGTCATTAGATTAGCCTTACACCTATTAACCCCCCCTCTAGGAGTACTTTCAATTGGTATCAGAGCCTACGCTCCTGATATTAGGTTTAACCACCTAGGAATGAGATCTTGGTTGCTAATCTAGTATTTGCATTTGCACACACATTGTTTACACTCATGAATTTCATGACCCCTCCTATGTTTGATGTTTCTAACATCGACATATGGAAGATTAAGATGAGTATGTATCTCAAGACCATAGGTTTGCATTTTTTCCTTACCGCTACCAAGAAATCCTATCTTGGTAATAGCAAGCATATAGAGGCCAATGCACAAGCGCTAACGGCACTTAGAAGCACATTAAACAAAGATTATATTTCTATAGTTTCTCATTGTGATTTCGCTTTTGCAGTGTGGAACACTTTGACCTCTCCCGAACTTCAAACGCCAAACATTATGGAGAAAGAATCTAGTGGAGGTGAATCCGAACAACATTGCTACATGGTCCAAGGGAATGACTCCCTTGAGGTATATTCGGAATCTCAACTAGATGATTGTGCTAGTTCTTCCTGCGATGAATTAGTTGATGTCGATGCTTTAAATGAAGAACTATCCATTGTTTGTGAAAAATTGTTAGATAAATATAAACTGTTGAAAAAGAAAGTTTTGCACTAAAAGAAGAAAATAAGATCTTGTCTTCTAAATTGACATTGTTTCGCAAGAGAGAGATGAGATTTCTAATGAACGTGACTCATTGAAATCCCAACTTGAACTTGCACTTAATGAAAACAAAATTTAAAAAATAGAAATGATTGTGAAAATGTTTTGAAGAAAATGAGGTTATATCTTCAAAACTTGATTTTGTTGTAAAAGAAAATGATATTTGAAAAACAAAATTGCTTCTATTTCAAAAGAGCTAAATTTGGTTTCTAAGAAAAATATTGTAGGATCTATATTCAAGCAACACAAACACTAGAGGGGGGTGAATAGTGTTTATAAAATTTTAAATAAAACTACTTGCAGGAAATAAAAATTCACAAGATAAAATTGAGAAAATGCAAGCGCAAAGACAAGAGATTTATCCTGGTTCGGTCCTTGTGACCTACGTCCAGTCCCCAAGCAATCCGCTTGAGATTTTCCTTTCCTAATGTGGATATACCCAAAACTAATACCTTGTACACCACTTGACAAAACACCCTTTGCCAAATGTTTACAACTCCTCTTACAACCAAGAAGACAAACATCTTGTACAACTTCTCTTCTACACCAAGAAGACACCCTTGTACAATGTTCCTCTTTGAATGATTACAATTGATCCTATAAGTCTTGAATCTGTATGTGATTGTGGACAAGGTCTCTTATAGGTGGACTTTCAGAAATCTTCACAATAGAGTAGAAATTGGTGAAGAAATAGAAACTAGAAGCAAGTTTTCAGAAAGGCAAAATTTTGAACAGAATTTTGGGCAAAAAACTTGAGCTTTGAATTGGTGAATTGATCCTAGGACAACATCCCTATTTATAGCTGAAATCTATAGTCAGTTAGGGAAGTTATCAATTCAATTTGAAATTTAAAACGTGGATAAAATATCAGAAATCACCAACTGCACAACAGTTAGAAACTGCTATTAGTCGACTAGGTATGAAGGGTAGTCGACTATAAGAACAAAAGTTTTCAAAGTTAGTCGACTAATAAAGGTCAAGTTGACTATACTTAGACTGATATGGATAACAAGTTCTGGAAACTATTTTTAGTCGACTAGATAAACAAGATTAGTCGACTATCTTAAGGGTTAGTCAAGTAGGCTTTAGGGGAAGTCGACAAATTCTGATGAGAGACAATAAAAGAAAGTTGGGATATTTTTGTAGGACTTAGTCGACTAGGAAAATTGTCAAGTCGACTAGGATATTGGTTAGTCGACTATACTTAGAGGTCAAGTCAACTATATAGGTGTTTGTGTGTGCGTTCAAGGCTTTTAACAATAATTTAAAAATACACAAAAAGTCTTCAACTGAGGTTGAGCAATTAGAACTCTGTATAAATGGTTGAGATAGAGCTCCAAATGCATCTGTATTACTTTGTTATCTATCATCAAAATCTTTCAATCTTGTAGGCTTCAACAAACATTTCTTTGAAAAATGATTTAGACTCACATGTTTGCCATGCTAGTGTAGCTTCATATTCTAGTGTTTCTATTGCATGCGCCACCTCTTCTTCCATTATTGAAAATGATATATATATTTGTTAAAGAAGAGCGTTGATTGTTTGGGCTCCACTTTGAGCCAATGTGCCATGAAACACACACGGTAGGAATCCACATTTCGAAAGAAACAAGTTCCACATATGCATGCACACCATACATGGCATACACGTGCTCCTCACGTTCACACTCATAACACTATGTATGCTCATGTGTACACTTGTACAAATTGTGGACGTAAGAGCCACCTTGTAAAATTTTGCTTTGATAGAATTAATGATTCAAATTTTGCAAATAGATTTGTTTGGGTTAGGAAAGGTGCTAACCCTCATAAACCCAATAGAGTATGGGCACCGAAAACCACTCCTATTTTATTTGATGTAGGTGTGGGCTCTCACTCGACGTGAGAGTATTGGTGCCTTGAGGTGGATGCGTTCCGAGCTTAATGGTGAAAATTTTGGATGCATCACTTTCAGGGGGAGTTTGGTGGGAGGACCACCATGGTTTGGAGCCTAGAGATTTGCCCTCATGGTTTTGGTAACGATCTCTAACTCCCATTTAGTTTACATGCTTTCATATTATTGACTTTTAGCATTTTTAATTTTTCATGATTATTACATTAAATGCCATGATAATTAGGCTTGTGATATACATGATTAATATTTGAGATACACCTATGTTTATATGGATCTATATTTTTTGTGTTCTCACCTTAGTTTAACTATGGTATATATCATAACTCTAAGATATGTGCATTCACTTAATGATCATATAAGTTTATGTTTTATTTTGCACTTCATGATTTGATTACATGTTTAAATGTAACCTTTCATTAAAACTTGAGTATATACTTATACAACTAGTGAGCCACAAATAGATTATTATATGTTTGTGCTTGACTGCTCATTTGTACTCATTAGATGTACTAGTATAGCCTAGTTTTGATGATTCATACATTTTGACTTGTATTCCCTATTTTGTACATGTTTTTTATGATAATATGTTTTAGTTTCATTTATATGTTAATTTTGCCAAAACTATTGAATATATGTCTATAACCTTGAATCATTTGTCTTTCATGCAAAATCTCTTTATAGATTCAATTGTGTTTGGATATGTATGTATACCTTTAGTTTTGACTAAACATACATTTTCACCACCTTTTTCAAAATCAACTTCCATACTCACCTTTTCAAGAAGAAACCAATTGCAAAAAGTATGGAAGACATGATTCAGACTCAAAATTCTGCTCCCTGACCTATCATTAGGTTAGACTCTATAATGAGTTAATTGATCAACGAGAAAAAGGAAAGTCTTTCTTGTCAACTTTTGACCAATTCTTATCTCCCTGACTCTACGATTGGACCCAAGAATCATGTGTTTTAGAAATCAAGATTCAATTTCATTACATTCATTTGAACTTGCCCAAAATCTTGAAAACCACCTTGACATTTTGGCAAGTTATCCTTTTCCTAAAATTGAACTAGAGCTTGAAAGTGATCCTGAACCTCAAGTTGGTAATTCCATTTCACTTTTTGATTCAATAATGACTCTGGTATCTTTACCAGATTTTTTTCTCTATTCCGAAGTCCATGTTGAATCCTGTACCAGTACACCGTGAAATGGAATCACCAATCTCTTATGATCACAGTTTTTTTGCTGGAGAAAGTGTGTGAACATCAATTCTTTGGTTTGAACCCCATTTTTGAACCAATTTCGACTCTCATTTTTAACTTTTGACTTGATATGAGCCAAATTCCCGAGTCGGTGTCGGTTTTTACTCCTGTTCCATTGAGTCCAAATCAATCATCTCCCAAAGTCACACATCATTGTTGGACAAGAATGTTGAAGAAAATGACTCAGTAATTATTTTTAAAATTAAAAATTAGATGGGGATAATTTTTTCAATAAGACCATTCATTCAATTATTCTTTTACTGGGTCGTATTAGAGAGGTCATTGGTGGGTTTCTGCAAGATCCACGATATCTTGATTGGGTAGCAATGCTTGGCCCAGTCAGATCACCACCGGAACCACCACCACGAGGTAATTTCCTTCTCTTCCCATTTATTTCATGCATATATACATTCACGATGCATTAAGGACAATGCATGAGATAAGTGTTGGGGAAGATTTACTAACATTAGTAGTTTTAAATTTTCTTTCTTTTACACTTCTTTTTAGGAACTTTGATAAATTTTTTTTCTTTTTACAAAACATTTTGAAACAAGGAAAATAGTTTTGATTTATTTTTAAAAAAATTAAGATTATCTTAGGAATTAGGAAGACCGAAAATTATGAAATTTTAAACCGAGTCAAAATAATAGATCTTGTTTAAATTTTAGGATAAAAAAGTAAGATGGAAAAGATAATTTGATCTTGAATTTTTTTCCTTAGATTTATTCCACACTTACACAATTTTTGGGATTGAAATAAAGACTGAAAATGTCATAAAAATATATAAAAAAATTTATGATAATAAAAATCACTTATTGAAGTTGGGTAATTATGCTTTAGGAAGCATGATTATTCACACCTAAATGGTAGACAAAAATAAAAATAATCCTCTTTAGTTTTGTGACCTTATTTACTCGAGTCCTAAGTCCGAGGGATGTTTTCTCATCTGGTGCCCTAAGATCATCTGGTTTGGGAGTCACCGGCTAAAGGCTCACTACCCGTGTAAATAAAAAAGTCTAAGAAAACTAAGGAATATATATATATATATATATATATATATATATATATATATATATAATATAAATAAATGGCATGAAAGTTACAGTTGATATCCAAAAAACCTTCACTGTTCACAAAGTGCATATTTTTCTAAGAGTTTTATAAAAGATCAAAGAATCAATTCAATTTTAAATTCTTACATTTAATTTATAATAAGATTTTACATTTCGACTTAGTTTAAGTAACAACATTTTCTGGTTAACCTATGACCTTAGATCACATATATTTTCGCAAAATACTTCAACACTTTTCTCTATTTCAAAAATGTGTTTTCAAAATACTAACATTTGATTTCTTTCTTTATGGATTTTGTGGGTGTAATCCGCTGAAAACCCTCAGGAGACAAAAACTCCTCCTCTAGGAGAAACCTAGAGGTTTAACAGCTTGTTGCACGTGCTCAGTGCAATCGCGTCACCTGCGAAAATGGTGTAATAATTCCTTTAGTTTTTTGTTTTGCTCAGGACGAGCAAAAGATAAGTGTGCGATGTGATTAGTCTCTAAAACTGCATATTTCATACTACATCTTCATATTTATTTAATATTAAATTCTGCTAATAATACCTCTCTTGCATGTTTCAGGTCCATGGCATGAAATGAAGAAGAAGACCCTAAATCACCATTTAATTGGTGATTAAAGCCTACATGAATAGCCATTGACTTTGAAGAGCTGATTCATCAAAACAAGGGACCCAAAACCAGAAACCGGGACTGCCATCTGACAGGGGACAGATAGGACAGCGTGCGGCTCTAGAAGAGCCACAGAAACACGGCTTTTGCCACGTTTTCGTGGCAGTACGGGCGCGGCCATGCCCGTACTTTGGTCCAAGGTTTTCCCCTTGGCCCCCTTTCCCCTGGTGCCTATGAATACCCTCCTGGGGTTCTTCAGTTGGATATATACAAATAGTAGTATAGTTTTCGTGTTGTAGTTTAGTTTAGGTTAGGTTAGTTCTTCTTCTTCCTCTTTGTATTTTTCATTTTCTTTTAGATCTTGTAATAGGAGAGAGAGTGATACATGTTTGGAATGCAAGAGTGCTTGTAATAGAAGATGGCAAGCTATGAATGGTGCTCTCTTTACCTCTCTTTGTCTTCTTTTTAACTCCTTTTATATGTGTAGCTAACTTTTCTCTCATGGCAACTAGCTACTAACCACTGATAATCCACATGAATCAAATAGCCTCTACTGCCTTGCTCTTGCAAGAGCCATTGATGGCTCATGATGATGGATCTAAAACTCTAACTCCTAACTCTCTAACAAACTAACATTACTTTACTCCATGCTTACTTTAGTTTTGATGGTTTAAGTGTAGCTTGAACTTGTTTTTGAGTTGGTATGTGATGAGTTACATATGGGCCATGCTTTATAAAGATCTTGAACCAAGGACTAGTGATGGCCAATGATACATGTGAGGCAACTGTCACTAAGAGGTTAGCATGTTAGTGGAGTCATTAATATTTGTTAGCCATGGGTTTTCTTTATCTTTTTACTTTGTTTTAGAAATACCACAAAAACCACAAATATATTATTTTCTACGTTTCTCACTTCTTTGTGTTTTACCGTACTTCTCTTTTCATTCTTTGTTTTCTTTTTCTTTCATTCTTTCAAACATTGAAGAACTTTTAACACACACGTGAATCAACCGGTAAAGCTTCTATCGCCTCTCGTCCTTGTGGATTCGACTCGTTTTAGCCTCTATACTATAACGGAAGTATCGAGGAAGCCAAAGCACACACACTTTAAATATCGATTTCAAAACATACACTTTTTGTGCGCGATTTTTCACCGATCACCCGGCTGAGTGGGATCTTGTCCTGTACCCTCCTAAGTTCAAAGCTCCGACTCTACAGGCCTTCGACAGCAAGGGGTCACCGAACCAGCACAAATACTACTTCAAATCTCAGACAGAGAATGTAGTATAAAATGATGCCATATTGGCATGTTTGTTCATCGGCACCCTGAAGGGGATTGCTTTTGAATGGTTCATGAAGCTCCTAGCAGGCTTGATCGGCAAAAATCATGCACAAGATTAAGTAAAGAGGTGATGGTCGATGTTACTACTTTTGCAATTTTTCTGTAGTAGCAAAGTGGTTATACGGATCGTATCCACAATGAGGGAGAGTGATGAAAGCTTTCATGCGGCTTCTTTGTTCAAAGTAAAGAAAAAGTTCTTTATTTCAAATAAAGAATTAAAAAGAAAACAAGTGTTGTTTCAAGAATTGTATGGATTGGTTTGATGGTTTGTAAAAGTGAATTTTCTTAATGGTAAGAATGTATGACTAACTTTTTACTAAGTGCTCCCACTAATCTCTAACTTCTTGAAGATGTAGCCTCACGATGGATCATAGGCAAGCTTAACCCTTATGCATAGGAACTTTTCATGTTGGAGATCGAATGAATGTTCTTTCTTTAACTTAGCTTTACATGGCAAAAACTTGAACATTTCCTTATCAAGATCCAATTGAAAGCGAGAATAAGGAAAGAAACAAGTGCACTAATGGCATCGGCAAATATTAATAGGACTATCTCTAACTTACAAAAACAAGTAAGGTTTACAATCGATAGATCATCAAAACCGTTAAGTATGAAATATAAGAAAGGGAATACTAGTAAGTAAGTTAGAGTTAGAATCCTCGTCTTAAGATGTCATAGCTCTTGTTTGCACAAGGCTTGTTTGACACTATTGACTCATTTAGGTTATCAATCAAGTTGTTAAAGATTAGCGGGTTAGTAGTTAGTTAGCCATACAATGAAAGAGTTAGCTAGACATGAGTGAGAAAAGAAAACAACAAGAGAGAAGAAGTAAAGAGAAAGAGTATTACACTAAAATAAGTAAGTAAAAGCAAATGAAAATACAAAGTAATGGAAAGAAGAAAGATAAGTAATACTTGTATAAGCTTGTCACCTTCAAATACAACTTATACATACTCTATCTCTTTCACTCTAATGGCAAAACTAAACTAGAAGAAGAAGAAAACATAAAACAGCTATAACTCTTAGAAACAAACTAACAACAATACTCTAAACTCTAGATATCTCCTCTGAAGAACCCAAAGGGAGTATTTATAGGCACCAAGAGAAGGGGGCCAGGGGGCAACCCCTGGCCTAATGCTCTAACTCAGCCGCACTAGTACGGCCGCAGAAACGCAGCCAGAGCCGCATTTCTGCGGCTGTACCAGAGCGGTGCGCGCAGCGCTGCCTGTTGTGCGCTGTCGTGTCTGTCCCCTATTGGTTATACCTTCTGAATTTCTGATTGAGCCCCCTCGTCTGACAGAATTACCTCCTAAGGTCAATGGCTACTTTGTAGGCCTTTAATTACCCATTAAATGGTGATTTAGGGTCTTCTTCTTCATTGCACACCATGGACCTAGGATTACACAAGCAAACCATTATTAGTAGTATTTTATATAAAATAAATGTGCAGATGTGGTAAACATTATGCAATATTAGAGATTAATCAAGGCTCCATCAAGAACTGGGGTGATCTGGAGAAGTTTTTTCTTACACGCTTCTTCGAAGACGACTTGAAGATTACAATGCCAACTCTCCTGGCGACGAGGCAACGAAAAGGAGAGTGAGTTAAAAGATTTGTGGAGAGATTTCAGAATATGGCACTCTGATGTCCTAGCGGTATAACCCAGGCCACCCTGGTGAAAACGTGTCGTCACAATTTGCAAACCTCACTCCTAACTCAAATAGGAGTAGTTGATAGTTGTACCTAGAACTGTTATGTCTTCAAAGACATTCTCCAAGCTTTTATTGATGCGGAGGTGCTGAAGCTCCGCCTGGAGTAGAAGAAAGAGACAGCTGACATCACGTCATTTCTTCAGTTCAGGATACAACCTCCAACACCGACCGGAGTAGTTTCCATCCCGAAAAGGAAATTAAGGGTGCTCAATACAGATCCACACCACCAGCGGGAGAAAGGTCTCGTACCTGTTTCTACTCCTCAGGGAGAGATCATGTGGGCTTATTCCAACCTCGTGGAAGACTGACAGTGGACTACTGTTACCAACAGGAAGTCCAGGGGCAAAGCAAAAGCTTCGCCTTGTAATGTGGTGTGTGCTTCCTCCCAGAGGCAGAAACCGATGTCCCCTCACTAACTGATTTGGAGGAGGAGACAATCGTCCTTGCTGCAGAACCGAATGCGTCGCTTGTAGCAGAGACCCGCTCAGGTCAGTCATACTTGAAGAAATATGACAAAATGGTGGCAAATCCGCCTAAACCCAACCCAAAGCCAACCAAGCAATCACGAAGCAACCCGTGGAGAAGCAAAAGGAGCTTCGGTATGCCAAGGCCCTCCCGAAGGACAAAGCGGAAGGATCTTCAGCACCTTACCACTTTGATGTCTTAGCTCAACTGGCCAATATTCTGGCCAGGATCACCCTTTATGAACTCCTGAGACTATCAAAGTCAACAAGAGAAGCTCTGAGAGAAGCTTTAGCGGATGCTGAGATCTTCATGGCCCGGATTCTGGCTGAAGCATAGAAGGAAGATGAAGAAGACTGTCTCCACACATCTCAACATGCCCCTTGCATAACCTCCACTCTAGACGACATGCAGGTTAGGGAAAATATGATATGCCCCTATACTTCACAGGGTGTATTAGGTCGTCTGAAGTGAGCTGCGTTCAGGTGGATTTAGGATCCGCGTTGAGCATCATGCCCCGCTGGGTCATTCAGCACTTGGGAATCCCCATTTATCGATTGAGTGCCACTCAAACTATCATTTAAGGTTTCAATGCCAATGGTACGCGCCCAATAGGAAAGATTAAACTCAAATGTTAGATTAAGGACCTAAGATCCAAGGTGACGTGCTATGTTTATGGATGCCGTCCCTTCATATAATTTATTGCTGGGACGACCATGGATTCAACGCAACTTCATCGTCCCCTCTACTCTCTATCAAGTCATGAAGTATGTTAACAGAGATGGAAAGTTCGAACGCTGATCGCCAAAGGTATCCGTTCAAGGGGTAAAAATTTACTTCACAGACTCCCTCCTGTACTAGGATTCTCTGGAGACAGGTGAGAATCTCTAACCTGAGGAACTAGACTCTGGTAACGAAGCTGATATCGAGCCAGAGGTAGAAAAAGAATGTCTTTGGGAGCTGAATCCACTTGTAATAAGCATTAATAAGCTCAATGTCAATAATGCCGCTGATGATGTAAGCGAGTGGTATATTAATGAAAAGTTAGATTTGGCTTACTTTTTTGTGTTTACTTCTGACTCCGTGCCATCAGATACTAGTATTGATGTGGTGATGACCCCTGGTTGGCAATAGATGCCTTGACATCATTGCATGTATCGGTGAGATCATCTCTCATGGTATATCAAAGCGTCAGTGATGTGCAATGATCTTTCTTCGAGGTCCCAGTAAGACACAAAGGTCAAAAACTAATCCTTGTCGAGTCCAAACCAATGACTTACGAAGACTCAGAAAGTGTGATTGATGTTCCTCAGTTCTCTCATTACGAGTCAATGTACTCAGAATAATGGGGAATATTGGGTATGACCTAACAAGTGATCCTGCCTTGCACTTCAGCAAAGGAAGGAGAACACTGCTTCGATCCTTCGTTCCAAAAGGTAAAGGCTCCGATTATTATCATCAAAATCGCAGGGGGTTGGGCTATGTATCAACTCCAATCCCATCAGCCCCTAAGTCTGAAGGGTCATTACACCATAATCACTCGCAGGCACGTCATCGTGGGAGTCAGATGTCAGTGTCGGTAATATCTTCAAAGAACTTTGGTAAACATGGTTTCAACAAGCCACCCGAAAGATGGAGATGAAGAAATGATCCAGTCAGAAACAGATCCTTGAATCAAATGCCTAAATACTCTCTGGGATATTCACTTTGAACAACGCGAACCACCCATAGAGGATAAGGTAATCTGGGAGACGAGGCTAATCCCAAGCCCATCTTTATAAGCGAAAACTTATCACCTCCCGAGAAGGAAGATCTAATATCTCGTGTGAGAGTATATAGATGTTTTCGCTTGAAACTACGAGGATATGCCTGGGCTTGACCCTCAAGTGGCTATGCATCACCTCAACATCATCTGAATGCGAAGCTCGCCAAGCAACAACAATGATGGTTCTCCCTGAAGATAATGGAAGCAATCCAGTCAGAAGTCAAGAAGCTTATAGACTCTGGTTTTATCAGGGAAGAACAACACCCTGATTGGGTAGCCAATATCATCCCCATTACCAAGAAGAATTGGAAGATCCGGGTTTACATTGATTTTCGTGATCTAAATGAGGCATGTCCTAAAGATGAGTTCCCCTTCCAATCACGGATGCCATAATCGACAATACGTGTGGGTTTGAACAGATGTCTTTCATGGATGGATTCTCGGGATACAATCAAATTAAGATGTATACTGATAATGAGAAGCATACATCTTTCAGGACACCATTAGAGGTGTATTGCTATACTGTCATGCCTTTCGGATTGAAGAATGCGGAGGTGACATACCAGGGGTTATGAATGCAATTTTTCACGAGCATATACGCAAAACAATATAATACTACATAGACAATATTGCAGTGAAAAGTGATTGCACACATTTATTGCATTATTCTTTATTACATTCCACATTTATCATATAATAAATCTGCTAAATTCCTTGTCTTACATGTCTATTTTGTAGAAGATAATCATGGGGAGAAAGAGGATAAAATCAAATAAATATCAGTTAAATTCAGATTAAACTAGATTTATTTGGTTAGAGGAGGATGATCCCAAATCCAGTTGGTTAAATTCAGTTTTTGATGAATTAGGTGGTTAAAGCTAAAGATCAACCGAGGATAACGTCAAATACAAGTCCAAATCCAAAGGGATAAATGGATGAGAGAAGATCAATGGATGAGATGAAGCAATTCAGACTCAGGTTCTGGCTGGATACATTTTAGTATTTGAATCATAACTTTCGCTACCAGAACTCAAATCTGATGATTTAAGATCCAGAAAGAGGACTTAAAGGGCTACAACTCTTAAGTTGATCATTATTTCTAATTATGTTATTTGATAAGTGATATTTATCAATCAATACGCCACTAAACTGCAGATCAGAACTGAATATCCACATCAAATCAAGTTTGGAGATAAGGGGAGTTCAGAAATTGCCAACTTTACTTATCTTCATACTCCTCTACCCTCTGCATTTCTCTTATAAATACCTTCACTCAAAGGCAAAAGGAACAACCAAGCAGAGAGTAGAACTTAGGTTAATTTGTAATTTGTAACTTAGGTTTTTATTTTCTTTTCATGTATTTTTTATTTTCTTTATGTAACTGAGAGGAGATGATACTTTCATGGAGGAATAGAGCAAGCTTGTACTGTAGGTGACACCAGTATAAGTGATCTTTTCTTCCATTGTTATTTGAATCGAATCGAAGTTTCTTTTTCTTCTTTACTCTTGTTTTCGTTCATTTTTCTCTGATGTGTTTGAAATCCAAGTATATCCAATAGCCTCGAGAGTGCTTCGTCATTGCAAGTGCCCTTGATGGCCTATGGTGATGAATAACCATTCTTTGTTAGTTTAGCTTGCCCTTTTATTCTTAGTGTAGATCGGGAATGGGGAAGATCCTACACGCCATGCTTGATCGCCTTCAAAGACAATGTAAGTCGTAGCTACGAATCCAAGGTATATAAGCACAAAAGGGGTAAGTAACTTTTAGTTTCTTTCTTTTCTTTTAATTCTTTAGTTTAGAATACCACAATCTACCACTTCTTTCATTACTCATTTCGATTTCTTTGTATATGTCTATTTTCTAATTTTCCATCTTCTTAATCTACTATCTTCTTCCTAACTCACTTTAACCTATTTTTATCTTTTTCTTTACAAGAACTAAAAGAAGAATTTTAACCATTCTTTGTATCTTAAAAGAAAACTTACTGAAAAAGCTTCCATCGCTAGTCCCTCCTTGTGGATCACGACCCGCATAGCCACTTGCTATCGCGGTAGAATTGATTAACTTGCACTTTTCATTCTTAGTTCTAAAATTCTGTATTTTGTATGCAGGTTCTAGCTCAATCAAATTTTCGGCGCCGTTGCCGGGGAGGGACGGTAAGTTATTCTCTTTTTAGATTTATATTTTTGGTTAACTTTTTCTTTGTTCTTGGTGTACAGGTTTGACAACAAGGAATTTTTGCTGCAGTGGACATATAAGTGGCCTTGGACTCTGCTCAAGAAAGCAGAGCCAAGAAGCCCTCAGATTTGCTACATTCCTGTGGCAATCTGAGTGAACTACTAACCTATATTTTCTGCAGGTTGGCTGTAGTGCAAAGTTTCATATCTGTACCTATCTATTTCCTTATTTGTCTCACTGTACTTCCTTTCTAACCTCAACAGTAAAATGATGCTTGTTAATGCTAAAATGGTTTAGACTTTGTATTTAGGCACATGTCTAATTCGTTTACATTTTCCATTACTGTTGAAGAGTGCTGGAGCAAAGGTACGTGTGCATAGCATCTAGTATAAGAACATTTTTAGATTGTTTACATTGTTTAAGTGTTGCTTTTCTTTTACACTGTACTAAATCAATCTTAAGTGCTTATCCTATAAACAAGATAAGGTGGGGAAGTCATTACCCTCCTTAGCCCACAAATAATTTCCTCACTCACTAACCCAAGCCTAACTAAAAATGAGTAGACGTTGGCCCTAGGGACATCTCGGACTCAATTAGGAGATTATCCTAAGGGGAATGTGCTAGATTTTGACTCCTGCCAAATTAGTGTCTAAGGAAAGGGATTGAGGGGCGAAACCCCGAAGGCTGGTGGTTTGGCTTAATTAGGCCCGTCGCTTTTGCGCGGATACCTCCCACCAATCTTGCCCAGACCTGGCTGATTAGCTTGTGGTCAAAGTCTGCATTATACCTCCCGTGGACAGTCTAAACAGTTAGGAGTCGTCTAGGTCAAAGGTCTACCCTAACTTAGTTTAGAATTTTTTTCTTTTTATTTGTTTGCTTATTTGTTTGTTTTTCTTTGTTTGTGTTGACATTTCCTGTGTGATATGGCTTATAACAATAATTTTTCCAATTTTAATGGTAATCCATATTACACCTCAACCTCTTTTTTGGATTTTATCAACCCGGCATATCATAACTTTAACCAACCTAGTGTGTCAGATTGGTCTTATCCGAATCATTACATTCCCCAGTCCCAATACTATGAATAAGATTGGAATAATCATCACTACTCTTCACAGAGTCAATGGGGATACAACAACTCCCCCGAGTCATATTGTCAACTACCTTACCAACATCCAGCTTCATATACTCCTTCTCCCGAACAACCATTAGAAGAATCAATTGACTGGGAAAAGAGGATGGAAGCCTTAGATGAGCTTGAGCGACGAATACAAATTTTAGAAGACTCAAAATCCCGTAAAAATTTTCAAGTCACAGATCCTTACTCTATTTTCAAGGAGAACATGCCAACTTAGAAAAGTGTATCGAAACCATGATTCAATATCAAAATGATCCACTCGATATGATAGAAGCAAGAATTAGTAGATTGGAGAACATGCGTAGGAATAAGGAAACTCTCCCTATTCAATCTTTGACTATTCCTAACACTTCTAACCATATTGATGAAAACCAAGAATCATGGTATCTTGAAAACTTTAACCAAGATTCAGTTTCACCACAAAGCCTTGAACTTGACCAATATCAACCAATAACGAATTGGCAAGTTTTCATTTTAATGAGATTGAACTTGATCATAAATGTGAACCCGATCCCCAACTTTGTTTTTCAGTTTTCATCTTCGAATCTATGTTGACTCCGGTATTCTTACCCAATTTGGACCAATTTTCTGAGCCAATATTTATTCCCGTACCCATAGATTTTGAAATTGAATCACCAATTTTGGATAATCACATTCCATTGATGGGAAAAGAATGTGAATATCAATCCTTGGACTTGGACTCAACGCTTGAACCAAAACTAACTCTTGAACCCAAAGTCAATTTTCCCGAGTTTGTATTGGTTCCTAAACCTATCATTCTTGAGTCCAAGTCAACCATTCCACCGAGTCACATTCTTTTGTTGGACATAGGTATAGACCATGATGACTCTGCGATGATTTTCCAGGACTGGTCATGTATAGGAAGTAAGTTTCACGACAGGATCTTTCATGATCCTATTCATACTGGGGACTGCAAATATCTAAATAGAAAAGAGGTCAATAAAGATAGGTTCTGTGAACTATCACATTATCTTGATTGGGTAGCAACGCTTGACCCAATCAGACCACCATCGGAACTACCACCTTAAGGTAATATTTTCATTCCCTTTCTTCTTTTTCATGCATCTATGCATTAATTCATACATTGAGGACCATGCATGAGATAGGTGTGGGGGAGGGTCTAACATAACTTAGGTTTTTTCTTTTTATTTAAAAAAGAAAATAAAAATTAACATTTTCTTTATCTTTACTTTTAAAAACTTTTTGAAAATAGAAACAATATTTTGACATATTTTTTGTAAGAAATTCAGTTAATTTTAAGGAATAGGAAAATCCAAATTAGGATTTCTTATACTTGGTCAAAATAAGATTATTTGTTTGATTTTTAGGGTTAGGAAGATAATTTGTCAAAGTAATTTAGTCTTGATCTTTACCCTAATGTAATATGCGCACTTATATACTTACACACTTAGGGTTCTAAACCAAAGATTCTTATGCCTTAAAAAAAAATTAAAAAAAGAAAAAAATATAAAAGAAAAATAAATCTAATTATTGATTAGCTAGGTGCTTTGGCCTAAGCAAGCCTTAGTATTTATGCGAAAGATGATTAGATAAGTTTGAGAAAAAAATATAAAAATCCTCTGATTAAGCTGGGTATTTGTGCCTAATAAGCATAAGTATTCACGCCTAAAAGTGGTTCATATAATAAAATCCTTAGTTTTGTGGCCTTATTTGCTCGAGTCCTTAAATCCTTGGGGTGTTTCTCACCCGGTGCCCTAAGAATGTTTGGTTTGGGAGTCATCGATTAAAGGCTCGTTACATGGGCAGATTAGAAAAGCCTAATAGAACTAAGGAATAATACCACCAAAAAATATATATATAAATAAATAAGGAATAAGAGTTAGAGTCAAAGAACCCTTAGTCAAAGTTTTCACAGTCACAAGGTGCATATGACTTAGGGTAAAGTAATAGACTAGATGAGAAGTACAATTTGACTCCTTACTTTGATTGATAACAAATTTTTGAATAGAGAATAAGTTTAGGAATGAAAAATTCGATTTTTCTATAACTTATAGATTACTTAAAACTTACAATAATATTTCAAATATTTTTCTTTCAAAATGTGTTTTCAAATTACTAACATTTTTTCTCTTTCTTTACGGATTCTGTGGGTGTAATCCACTGAAAACCCTCACGAGACAAAACTCGTCCTCTAGGGGTAACCTAGAGGTTTAACGGCTTGTTGCACATGCTTAGTGCAATCGCGTGACCTGCGAAAGTGGTCTAATAATCCTTGTATAGCTTAGTTGCTTTGCTCGAGGACGAGTAAAAGATAGGTGTGGGGGTATGATTGCACACATTTATTGCATTATTCTTTATTACATTCCACATTTATCATGTAACAAATCTGCTTAATTACTTGTCTTAAATGTCTATTTTGCAGAAGATAATCATGGGGAGAAAGAGGATAAAATCAAATAAATATCAGTTAAATTCATATTTAACTAGATTTATTTAGTTAGAGGAGGATGATCCCAAATCCAGTTGGTTAAATTCAGTTTTTTGTGAATTAATTGGTTAAAGCTAAAGATCAACCGAGGATAACGTCAAATACAGAGTCCAAATCCAAAGGGATAAATGGATGAGAGAAGATCAATGGATGAGATGAAGCAATTCAGACTCAGATTCTGGCTGGATACATTTTAGTATTTGATCATAACTTTCGCTACCAGAACTCAAATCTGATGATTTAAGATGATCCAGAAAGAGAACTTAAAGGGCTACAACTCTTAAGTTGATCATTATTTCTAATTATGTTATTTGATAAGTGATATTAACAATCAATACGCAACTAAACTGCAGATCAGAACTGAATATCCACATCAAATCAAGTTTAGAGATAAGGGGAGTTCAGAAATTGTCAGCTTTACTTATCTTCATACTCCTCTACCCTCTGCATTTCTCCTATAAATATCTGCACTCAAAGGAAAACGGAACGACCAAGCAGAGAGTAGAACTTAGGCTAATTTGTAGTTTGTAACTTAGGTTTTTATTTTCTTTTCATGTAATTTTTATTTTCTTTATGTAACTGAGAGGAGATGATACTTTCATGGAGGAATGAGAGCAAGCTTGTACTGCAGGTGACACCAGTGTAAGTGATCTTTTCTTCCATTGTTATTTGAATCGAATCGATGTTTCTTTTTCTTCTTTACTCTTGTTTTCGTTCACTTTTCTCTGATGTGTTTGAAATCCAAGTATATCCAATAGCCTCGAGACTGCTTCGTCATTGCAAGTTCCCTTGATGGCCTATGGTGATGAATAACCATTCTTTGTTAGTTTAGCTTGCCCTTTTATTCTTAGTGTAGATCGGGAATGGGAAAGATCCTACACGCCATGCTTGATCGCCTTCAAAGACAAGGTAAGTCGTAGCTACGAATCCAAGGTATATAAGCACAAAAGGGGTAAGTAACTTTTAGTTTCTTTCTTTTCTTTTAATTCTTTAGTTTAGAATACCACAATCTACCACTTCTTTCATCACTCATTTCGATTTCTTTGTATATGTCTATTTTCTAGTTTTTTCATCTTCTTAATCTACCATCTTCTTCCTAACTCACTTTAACCAAAATTTTCTCTTTTTCTTTACAAGAACTAAAAGAAGAATTTTAACCATCCTTTGTATCTTAAAAGAAAACTTACTAAAAAAGCTTCCATCGCTAGTCCCTTCTTGTGGATCACGACCCACATAGCCACTTGCTATCATGGTAGAATTGAGTAACTTGCACTTTTCATTCTTAGTTCTGAAATTCTGTATTTTGTGTGTAGGTTCTAGCTCAATCAAAAAGCCGTGCCAAAGGCGATCACATAGTAGATCTGAAAATAGTATTCGATATCATTCGGGCGCTTCAATTGAAGATAAATCTCACCAAATCCTTCCTGGGGGTAGCCGGTGGTATATTCCTAGGGTTTGTCGTGGCATTCAAAGGAATCCACCTTGACCCAGAGAAAGTCCGCGCCGTCTAGGAGATGCAACCTCCAAAGAATCTTAGAGAACTTAGAGGATTTCATGGGGCGACTGGTCTATATCTGAAGATTTATCTCAAATCTCTCAGGACGATGCCAACCTTTTACCAAATTGATGAAGAAAGGTGTTTCATTCATCTTAGACGATACTTTCCAACAAGTGTTCGAGAAATTCAAGCGTATATCACACATCCACCTGTCCTTACAGCTCCGGTATTAGGAAAACCTTTTCTAATCTATGTTCGAGCAATAGATCATTCTCTAGGAGCTTTGCTAGCTCAGAATAATGATCAGGGATATGAGCAGGCAATCTACTACTTAAGTAGAACCATGATCAGAGCTAAACATCAATACAACTCGATCAAAAAAGAATGCTTAGCATTGGTATTCATCGTCCAGAAGATGTGACACTACTTGGTGGGCCAAACCATACACGTTATATCAAAAGTCAATATTTTAAGATTGCTTATGACGAAGCCATCATCACTGAATGGTCGATTAGCAAAATGGGCTATGTTGCTCTTCCAATATGAGATTCAATTCCTGCCATAAAAGGCTGTGAAGGGACAGGCAATGGCAGACTTCTTAGCTGAGCGCCCAGATTCAAGGGCGACCAAATTTTATAAAGATCTTCCAGACGAGGTCGCTGAAGTTTACTTGACCCAGACGTCTTTCAAAGGACAAGTATGGCAAATCTTTTTCGATGGCGCATCAAGAGCGGGTCCTCAAGGAGATATCGAAGCAGGAGTGGGGGTAGTACTTGTCTCTCCACAGAACTACGAAATCCCTCGTGCATTCTCATTAACTGAGCCATGTTTCAATAATGTGACAGAATATAATGTTCTCTTGATTGGGATGCAAATCGCCGACTAGATTGGCGTTAAAAATCTCAAAGCATACATGGATTCAAAGCACATCATTAATCAGGTTCGCGGGCAGTACGAAGTTAGGAATAAAGACTTAGTACCCTATCACAACGCAACCATTCACATGCTGGAGAAGTTTAGAAACTTCTACATCGACCATGTACCTCGCGAGCAACATGTGCATGCAGATGCACTGGCATCTCTCGCTGCTTTCTTGGCCCTTCCAGCCAGAGCGGCAGAGAAAATACTTGTCTACAGCCATGACTTATACTGCCTGAAACTCAACCTCGAAAATGATCAGATTCTAATAGGGAACCTTCAAGTCAAAGAAACTCTAGAGACTTTGGCAGGTCCAGAGTTCAAGGATTGGTAATTCCCGTATATCGACTACGTATTGTACGACATTTTACCTGATGACCCTAAAGAGGCAGCTGCCATTAAAAGAAAGCCCCTAAATTCTACTACAATACGATCACAAAAATACTGTATCGCCGGTCGCATGATGGAATCCTTCTCCACTACTTATCACATAAAGAGGCACAAGAAACACTCAAAGAGGCTCATGACGGTATGTATGGAGCTCACCAAGCTGGTCCAAAACTTGGAGATCGACTCCAAAGATTGGGATATTATTGGCCAAAGATGATCCCTGATGCCATCACTTACGCTAAGCGATGCCACGCCTGCCAGATTCAAGGTGACTTCATTCACCACGCACTAGGACATCTTCACCCTACAACTTCTTCCTAGCCATTTGAAATGTGAGGAGTGGACGTGGTTTGTCCTACCAGCCCACCTTCATCCAAAGGACATCGGTTTATCTTTGCCATTACTGATTACTTCTCCAAATGGGCTGAAGCTATCCCCTCGAGGGAGGTAAAGACATCTGATGTGATCAAGTTTATTAGACATCACGTGGTCTACTGCTTTGGCGTGCCACAACGGATTGTTCATGATAATGGGCCTCAGTTCATCAGCCAAGCCTTCCAAACATTCTGCAACGAATTCAGAATCCAAAGTGTGTCTTTAACAATAGACTATCTAACCGCTAATGGCTTTGTAGAAGCTTTCAACAAGACCATTGGGAAACTTTTCAAGAAATTTTTCTCGAAAAGCCAACGCGATTGGGATGATAAGTTAGATGAATGCTTATGGGCTTATCGCACAACAATGAGAACCCCGACGAATGCTACTGAAAATACACCTAGAGGGGGGTGAATAGGTGTATAAGCTAATCTAATGACAAATGATGCGAAATTAAAAATTAATTGCAACACACTTGTGTAACCAAAGAGTGTAGCTGAATTCCTCGTGAAGGGCTCTGGACTATCTCCTCTAGATTCCTCTAAATAAGAGTTGAGATGCTATATGATGCTCTCTTGGTTCAACACAAGTATGACACACAAACAATACCAAGCAAATATATGATATGAATAATATGATGCAATGCAAGATATAAGAGAGAGAGTTTAGAGATAGTGGATCAAACGCAAACACCGAGATATGTTTCGAGGTTGAGCCACTACTCTACGTCCCCGTCTTCACACAGAAGGTTTCCACTATGTCCACACAGGACCTCCCACACAGGGAACCTCCACTGAGGAATTTGTAATTACAAAGTTAGGAGTACACAACTCTTCTCTCAAACAACCACCTCTACACAAGAGGCAAGGTATAAAGCCAAAACAACAATCACCTCTACACAAGAGGGATAAAGGCACAAAGCTAAACTCCACAAACAATCACCTCTGCACAAAGAGGGATAACCACAAACCCAAAGCACAACCTTCTCTACACTTAGAGGGATGGGCACAAACCCAAAGCAAAGAAGGGATTACAACTTGGTGATTTCAAAGACCACAAACAACTCTTGGTAATCTCAATAGACCACAAATTATATTTCCCAAAAAACAAAATCCTATAAGTAGGATAGAGATGATAGCTCAAGTATGAGAAAACAAGGAGTTGAGAAACAAATCACAAAGAAAAATACTTGAAAAAAATGCTAGAAGAAGATAGAAACAAAGATCAAAACCAATTTCCTAAAGACTCTCTTTTTCTTTGATTTATTCCAACCCCTGAAAACAAAATAAAGATAAATCTTTTTGGCGCAAAAACTCTTCTAAAATCTTGTTGCAAAACACTTGTAATATGGGAGAAAAAGCTCTTTAAAAATCTTGTGAAAAACAGCCCAAGAGATGACTATTTATAGCCACGCAAAAAATATATCCGTTGCAGTCAGGAAAAGGCAGAAATGCCCTTCCGGTCGACCGGCCAACGGTCAGATTTCTAACCGTTGTGCCTCCGGTTGACCGCCCGGTCAACCGGCAGCACCCGAGAGTTGGGTGCTTACAGTCGGTTGACCGTATGGTCAATCGGCCTTGTAGGCTGGGTCTGTGCACGTTCTCATGCATATCGGTCGACTGGTCCGGTCGACCGTCCAGTCGACCGCCAATGTGGTCTGGCTGAAATTTAGGGACTTGAAACTTAGGTATTTAATATCAATAAAATCTCATAAAATCTTATAAATTTCACAAAATAAGTTCTTATAAGATATTTGAATAACAAATATGTGTGACCAAAAATTAATACATATTACAAACTATTTGAACTATTTTTGTGATATAAAAATTAGGCTTAAACATAAAAACTGTATTTTTCAAAAACCAAACTTTGAAATAGAAATCCAATTTTTCCCAAACTTGTATAAATACAAAAATAAGATATTTAAACTCATTTTGAAGCATTTTGTATATGGATAGAATTCATTACACATATAATGTATATATCTATGTTTTTGACATGAAATCCAAAAATAAGTTTTGTTAAATACAAAACTCCAAACACATGAATAGGATCATCAAAATAAGTTTTTCCAAATATGTGAAGCATATATGTATATGATGAAATCTAATATACATTAAACCATGTAAACTTATTTTGAATCTATCTATTCATGAAAACCATACATATGTGAACTTGAAATCGAAAACCAAACTTATTAAACTTGTGTGTGTGTAAACTTGAGCATATCAATATCTTTACACAAGATCTAAACACAACTAAACTGAACATAAACCGAAGTCTTCTTGTAGAACTCCTTCTCCAAGTCGACTCGATCCAAACACGATCCAACGAGTGCTAGATGCGATCTTGAAGCGCAAGCTCTTGAATCTACATGAGTTAGCTGCCAAAACTCTTTTCTTGAAGCTAAACATCTACTAATATCTTGATCCATAACCAAAACTATATAAATACAAGATCATTAGTAACTAACCTTCATAAGTTAGTCATCATCAAAACTAAGTGAAAGGCCTCTAGCTAACAATCTCCCTCTTTTTGATGATGACAAAACTTATGAGGTTATACATATGCATCCATTAAGGATAGGCTTCGTAGAAGCTCCCCCTTAACATATGCATAACCGATAAACATATAAAGATATGCAATGAAGATCAAGATATCAATAAAACAAGATATATGCATAAACACATAATAAAACATGCATATATAAACATGAATTCTTCTCCCCCTTTTTATCACTCATCAACAAATGGGAGAAGCCGAACAAACAATAAACATAAATTGAAAGAAAATTTTGATACCAATAAACACAATCAATTTAAAGAACCAATTGAAAGAAGTAATTCTTTTTATGAATTGATACCAATAAAAGGACATGATATCAATTGAAAGTAAGCACCAAATTTTTAGGTAATTACTATATTTTGCAATAAGGATACCAATTTGAAAATATTACCAATTTAAAATTATTGATACTAATATTGAAAATGTAAGCATATACAAAAACAAAAAAAAATTTATCATAAAGACTTCGAGTAAGATACCAATTGAAAAGCAAAACTAATTGAAAGATAAAATATGAATTTTTCTTCCCCTTTATGAAATATGTAATACCCCTCTCCCGGAATACGTACTTAGTTACGTATTCAGTCTTTCGATCGTATTTTCCGATGTACCTTCCGTATTTGACCAATTTTAATTTCAAATATCATTTTTCAATATTTTAGATTTTTTGTGATTTTCTGGAATTTTCTGGAATTAAAATGAATTTCTTCAAGACCGGTGTCGGCCAGTATCGCTGACCGATTTCCGAATTTTTATCTTCCAAACTGTTAGGAATTTTTAGAAAGTCCTTTAGACTTTATTGCTTAGAATCATATTTCCTGCTTATACTCTTTTTCTGAGAATTTTATAAATTTATGAAAATTCTTTCGGAGTCGGTAAATAACTGATTCCGGGATTTTTAATTAAAAATCTATACAGTATTTCTTCAAACAGATTTCACCATGAGTCTTCAAATATTTTTCTTGATTTTTGGTAAAATTTTCAGACCAATCCGAGATACTTGAATTTCGGACATTTTTCCAAAATTTGCAAAATTCCTTTTCCACCTCATGTGCCACCTCATTTCCCACTCACACTTCACCTAACCCCACTCACTCTCTCCCTCTCCCACAGCCGGCCAAGTGGCCAAAGAGAGGACACTCACCTCACCCCTCCTTTTGCAAGAAAACCCCTCACTTCTATCCAATTTCCAACCCCTTTACAAAAATCCCAAACTATAAATTCCTATTCATTTGCAAATCACTCTTTTTCTCTCTTTCACTTCAACAAGAGAAGAGAAGCTCCATAATCTCCTCCTTCCACAACTGAACCCTAGCTCCAAGATCACTTCAAGACCTTTCCCTCCAGCCCAAGGCAACTCCAAGAGCACTTCTTCACCTCAAGCTTCAACAACAAGTGTGGAGTGAAGCCATCATCCTCATCCTTGGATCGAGTCACAATTGAACCTATCCCAAGTGAGTATTCCACTCACCAAGACTTGTAATAGCCCTAGAGTACTTGTATCTACCCCTATTGCACACCAGGTAACCTAAAACCACGAATTTAGTCATCAAACACACTTCCAGAATTTCTGTTCTGTGCACTGTTTTTCCCCACGATTAGTCGACTTGACTTAGGACCTAGTCGACTAGAACACTTAGCTGAAACTTAGTTTTCTGGAAAAACCCAGTATTAGTCGACTTGCCCCAAATATTAGTCGACTAACAAACTCTCTGGAAACCCATGTTAGTCGACTCCTGAATTCACCTAGTCGACTAATCCATCTTGGACCAGAAAACCCAACTTTCTGTATCAGCAGACTTAGTCGACTTAAGTGTCCATTAGTCGACTAGAACTCCCTATTAGTCGACTAACCTTCCTACCCTAGTCGACTAACTTTCCCTGAAACAGAATTCTAACTCTCTGTATCCCAGTATTAGTCGACTAACCCTTACCCCTAGTCGACTAATCCTGACTGTGTGTCATAGTTAATTTCCGTTCTGAATTTGGTTCTTATACTTGTTACATATGTATTATACCTTGCTTATTCATGCTTCAATACTGGCTCTACATGACTTATTACTGAATGGATGTATCTCTTGTTACCTCATGACTTATTATTGCATATACTCGTTTCATGACATGTTAAACAGTAATATCACCACTTATCATGCCATCTCTTAAAACTAAGCATGATACACTTGACTTTTACATAAAAAGCACCAACTTACATATGGGTCGGGGGAAATATGCGGATATCGATATGTGTTCGTGTTTACAGTGGTATTAGGTTGTGCACTATATTTTCCGGTCTTACCTGCGGTACTCCAGGGGACCGAGGGGAGTGCTTCCTCCCTTTCCTGTTTACTGTCATGACAAGGGCATACATAAGACCCTCCTGTTAGCCTAGCGGCAGGTTCCGTCTTCAAGCAACGGAACAATCCTGGGCCGTGGTCCCGGGTATGCACGGGACCCACTGTAAACATAGTTCGTCGATACAACCGCTGTTTCCAATAACAACCTTGTTTCACTAGGATATGGATCTATGTGCTCTGGGACGCTGGGTCACATAGCCAGATATCACAGTAAGACGAGTAATAATAATAAGACATTAACTATAGATTCATTGCATATGATCTTACCTTATTGAGTTTACATCGCTTGTTATTCATTGCTATTTATTGTAACTTCATTACCTTTATTCATGATCCTTATGTCACTTGACTATCTTTTATTTGTTATTATATGTCTTGACCCTTTGGATTTGCATATTCAGATTCTGAGACTTGGGACGAAGTGGAGCCTTCCACAGAGGACCGGGCCTATCTTTCTGAGCAGGCTGACCAGCTCTAGTCTCATCGTGCCGACTCTTCCTTTTGGTTCACGGGATCTCCACCCATTTCGTGAGCATTTTGTATTTTTGGTTGTATAGGTTTCATTTTGGACTTGGGTTGTGATAAAGGACACTTGTAAAGTGATTTTGCTTATCATAACTTGTATAGCTTTGTATTTATCTTTTGTAAGTGGGCATATGAATATACCACGCTGTGTGTTGTACTCTGATACTTGTTGTACTTAATGCTTAGCGTATATACGTGGGGGCACCATCTGACCTACGTATATGCGTTGCAGTAACGTTCCCGTATCATTGGGATCGGGGCGTTACAGGTTGGTATCAGAGCCTAGGCTCTCAAACCTAAAAGTACAACCAAGTGGCAAATTCTAGTGATTTGCTAATGCCAACTACAATGTACAAAGTTATATAGTCCTTCTTGACTTCGTCCTTGATTCGATCCTCGTATCCTAAACTCCTTCCCTTTGTTTCCAATTCCAGATCTTATCCCTTTCGGTATGGAGAGACGTTCGGGTCGCAACAATGTCGGGCAAGTACCGAATGGACCCGTAGGAGGAGAGGGTGCTGATATCCTGAGGATCATTCAGACTATGCTGGGAAACCAACAACAGCAGATGGAGAATCAGCATCAGCAGACTGAGCTCCTCAGGCAGGAGTTGGCAGCCCCGAAGGAGCAGAAGCCGGGGAGCATCTCAGACTTCCGACGGCTACAGCCGGCCGTATTCACGGGAGTCGAGAGGCCATTGGAGGCTGAACAGTGGTTAACAGACACCACCGATCTGCTGAACGCCGCCAGGGTGCCTAAGGAGAACCAAGTGGAGGTTGCAAAGATCCAGCTGAAGGACATAGCCAGGACTTGGTGGCTTGCAGAGGAGGCTCGCTTGAAGAAGCCTATCTCTTGGGATACATTCTCCAAGAGCTTTTATAGCAGGTTCTTTCCCGCCACTGCTCAGAAGGACATGGAGGAGCAGTTCATCAAGCTTCAACAGGGGGATAGATCCGTAGATGAGTATGCTGCAGAATTTCTCAGGTTGAGTCGCTTCGCCCCGTACATGATAGCAGATGAGGAGCAGAGGGCAAGCCGGTTCCAGCAAGGTCTGCAAATGGACATTCAGATGTTCCTAATGCCCCATCATCTGAAGACCTATGCAGAAGTTCTCACCAGCGCTCGAGAGGTGGAGCGTGGGTTTGAGAAGAAGCAAGGAGATCAGAGGAAGGACCAGGCCATGAAGAGGCCGTTTGTACCGGTGGGTAGAGGAGGACCGTCCAGGGCAGCGAAGGTTCAGGCCAGGCAACCATTCAGAGCAGTTCCTTACCAGATGGCTCGACCAGGTCTTATCTGCAACTTTTGCCAGAAACCAGGACACTCTCAGCAGGATTGCCGGAGGGCAAATGGATTGTGTTTGGTGTGTGGAGCACGAGACCATGCCGTAGAGACCTGTCCTCACAGGAGAATGGGGTTTGCTAATCAAACCTTGCCGGCACCTCAAGGGCGGAATGGACAGAGGGCACTACCAGGGCCAGTTGGGCAGAGGCACCAGGGACCAGTGATGAGGAGAGCTCTTCCCCTTCCTCCACCGCATGTTGCTCGCCCAGTGCAGAGAGGAGCCCGGACAGCAGCAGGGCGTGGCAGAGGTCAGGCCTACAACCTGACAGCAGAGGAGGCTGAGGCTTCAGAGGAGGTGATTACAGGTAACATCAGAGTTCATTCTATACCTGTTCTCGCTCTCTTCGATTCGGGTGCATCCCACTGTTATATCTCCGACCATTTTGTGGCTGTTCATTCCATACCTGTTAAGGCTTTAGACCACAAGTGGGAGATAAGTACCGGGAATGGGGTAGTTATATCTTCTAGAGTTTGTGCTGACTGTCCAGTGGAACTTTGTGGGAAGACCTTGGCCATAGATATGCTCGTACTAGACACCAAAGGGTACGACGTAATCTTAGGCATGACCTGGCTCAGTCAGTACTATGCAGTGATTGATTGTAGAGGAAGGAAGATCAATTTCAGAATCCCTCATCAGCCGGAGTTCCAGTTTAGTGGAGAGGTGAAGCCTGCTAAGAGGGAGATTCAGATGACCACTTCGGAGGTTCTGAAGGGAGTGCCAGTGTGGGATGAGTTTCCAGAAGTCTTTGCTGAGGTCTCAGGGTTTCCACCGGAGAGGATAATTGAGTTCTCCATTGATACAATTCCAGGAGCAGCTCCTATATCCAAGGCTCCGTACAGGATGGCACCGGCAGAGTTGGAGATTTGAAGAAGCAACTGCAGGAGTATTCGGACAAGGGATTGATTCGGCCAAGCACTTCACCATGGGGAGCTCCAGTGCTCTTGGCGAATAAGAAGGATGGTGGTAAGAGGCTTTGTATTGATTATAGGGAATTGAACAAGGTCACCATCAAGAACAAGTATCCCTTGCCCCGGATTGATGATTTGTTTGATCAGCTCCATGGAGCCCGTGTATTTTCTAAGTTAGATTTGCAGTCGGGTTACCATCAGCTGAGGGTGAAGAAGGAGGATGTTCCGAAGACGGCATTCAGGACCCGTTATGGCCGCTATGAATTTCTAGTTATGCCTTTCGGAGTCACCAATGCCCCTGCGGTTTTCATGGATTTGATGAATCGAGTGTTCTCCCCTTACCTAGATCAGTTTGTAGTTGTATTCATAGATGACATCCTGATCTATTCAAGGAATGACAAGGAGCATGCAGAACACTTGAGGATTGTGTTGCAGACCCTCCAGCAGGAGCAGCTTCATGCCAAGAGGAGCAAGTGTGAATTCTGGTTGGACAGCATAGCTTTCCTTGGACACATAGTTTCAGCAGAAGGAATTTCAGTTGATCCTAGTAAAGTCCAGGCAGTGCAGAATTGGCCAGTTCCGAAGACGGTGACTGAGATTAAGAGTTTTCTTGGGCTAGCCGGATATTACAGGCGCTTTGTCCAGGGTTTCTCTAGGATTGCAGCTCCGTTGACCAGGCTCACCAGAAAAGGGGAGAGATACATATGGACAGAAGATTGTGATGCAGCATTTGAGCAGTTGAAGCTGAGGCTTATCACAGCTCCAATCTTGAGGACTCCTTCAGGAAGAGGAGGGATGGTCATTTTCTGTGATGCATCAGGTAAAGGCCTGGGGTGTGTGCTTATGCAACATGATCATGTTATAGCATATGCATCTAGGCAGTTGAAGCCTCATGAGAGGAATTACCCAACTCATGACTTGGAGTTGGCAGCTGTGATATTTGCTTTAAAGATCTGGAGACACTACCTTCTGGGAGACAAAGTGTTGATATACACAGATCACAAGAGCCTCAAGTATATTTTCTCACAGAAGGAGTTGAATATGAGGCAGAGGAGGTGGTTGGAGCTTATGGCGGACTATGATATTGACTTGCAGTATCATCCAGGCAAAGTCAATACCGTTCCTGATGCACTGAGCAGGATGCCAGAGAACAGAGTGCTAGTCCACCTCACGCAGCAGAGGGAGTTGATTCAGGAGTTCATCAGACTGGATTTGATGTTAGTGCAAGGAGGTGATAAGGCCGGGCAGTTCATGGCTTTACAGATCCAGTCATCATTGATAGAGGAGATCAAGGAAGCTCAGATGGAGGACCCCAGATTGCAGACATTCAGAGCTCAGGTGGAGGCTGGATTGAGGTCGGATATCTGCATTCACCCAGATGGTGCATTGTATTTTGGAGATAGACTTTGTGTTCCCCGAGGAGAAGTCAGACAGAAGATTTTGGAGGAAACACACAGTTCAGCTTATTCTATACACCCTGGGGGAAACAAGATGTACCAGGACCTGAAGAAGCACTTTTGGTGGAATGCTATGAAGAGGGAGATAGCCCAGTTTGTTGCCAAGTGCTTGGTTTGCCAGCAGATAAAGATCGAGCATCAGAGACCAGCTGGACTTCTTCAACCTTTGCCGATACCCGAATGGAAGTGGGAGCATATCACCATGGATTTTGTGACGGCATTACCTCGGGGTCCCAGGGGTAATAATGCTGTGTGGGTTATAGTTGATCGCCTCACCAAGTCAGCTCACTTCATACCATTCAGGGTAGGCCAGTCAACAGAGGTTCTGGCAGATAAGTATATGAAGGAGGTGGTTCGTCTGCATGGAGTTCCAGTTAGTATTGTGTCAGATAGAGACACCAGATTCAGATCTCATTTCTGGGAGAGTCTCCAAGAAAGTCTGGGAACTCGTCTGAAATTCAGTACTTCTTATCATCCTCAGACAGACGGACAATCTGAGAGGACTATCCAGATCCTTGAAGATATGTTGAGGGCTTGCATGATTGACTTTGGGGGATCTTGGGAAGACCATCTTCACTTGGCCGAGTTTTCATATAACAACAGCTACCAGGCAAGTATTAAGATGGCACCCTTTGAGGCATTGTATGGTAGGAAGTGCCGATCACCGATTTGTTGGGATGAAGTCGGTGAGAGGAGTCTTTTGGGACCAGAGATTCTGATGCAGACTACAGAGAAAGTCAGAGTCATCAGAGATCATCTCAGGGCTGCTCAGAGTAGGCAGAAGAGTTGGGCAGACACTCGGAGAAGGCCATTGGAGTTCCAGGTTGAGATCATGTATTCTTGAGGATATCACCTACCAAGGGAGTGATCCGGTTCGGTGCTCGTGGGAAGCTAAGTCCAAGGTATATTGGCCCATTCGAGATCCTGGATCGTGTGGGAGATGTGTCCTATAGATTGGCATTACCGCCATCTTTGGACGGGGTGCATAATGTCTTCCACGTGTCTCAGTTGAGGAAGTATGTCAGGGATGACAGCCATATTCTGGATCATTCCGAGCTGGAGCTACAACCGGATTTATCATACCAAGAGCAGCCGTTGGCCATTCTGGATAGGAGTGTCAAGACACTGAAGAACAGAGCTATTCCATTGGTATTGGTGTCATGGAACAGGCATGCGCCAGGAGAGGCCACTTGGGAGCGAGAGGACGTTATCCGGGATCGTTATCCTCATCTTTTCACATCTTGATTGGGTAAGACTCTTCCCTTCTACTTTTTCTACCGTTATCTTTCCTTGTATCCATATCTATCTATTGCTTTTCCTGTTATCTTTCACCTTATGAAATTTCGAGGACGAAATTTTTGTAAGGTGGGTAGATTGTAATACCCCTCTCCCGGAATACGTACTTAGTTACGTATTCAGTCTTTCGATCGTATTTTCTGATGTACCTTCCGTATTTGACCGATTTTAATTTCAAATATCATTTTTCAATATTTTAGATTTTTTGTGATTTTCTGGAATTTTCTGGAATTAAAATGAATTTCTTCAAGACCGGTGTCGGCCAGTATCGCTGACCGATTTCCGAATTTTTATCTTCCAAACTGTTAGGAATTTTTAGAAAGTCCTTTAGACTTTATTGCTTAGAATCATATTTCCTGCTTATACTCTTTTTCTGAGAATTTTATAAATTTATGAAAATTCTTTCGGAGTCGGTAAATAACTGATTCCGGGATTTTTAATTAAAAATCTATACAGTATTTCTTCAAACAGATTTCACCATGAGTCTTCAAATATTTTTCTTGATTTTTGGTAAAATTTTCAGACCAATCCGAGATACTTGAATTTCGGACATTTTTCCAAAATTTGCAAAATTCCTTTTCCACCTCATGTGCCACCTCATTTCCCACTCACACTTCACCTAACCCCACTCACTCTCTCCCTCTCCCACAGCCGGCCAAGTGGCCAAAGAGAGGACACTCACCTCACCCCTCCTTTTGCAAGAAAACCCCTCACTTCTATCCAATTTCCAACCCCTTTACAAAAATCCCAAACTATAAATTCCTATTCATTTGCAAATCACTCTTTTTCTCTCTTTCACTTCAACAAGAGAAGAGAAGCTCCATAATCTCCTCCTTCCACAACTGAACCCTAGCTCCAAGATCACTTCAAGACCTTTCCCTCCAGCCCAAGGCAACTCCAAGAGCACTTCTTCACCTCAAGCTTCAACAACAAGTGTGGAGTGAAGCCATCATCCTCATCCTTGGATCGAGTCACAATTGAACCTATCCCAAGTGAGTATTCCACTCACCAAGACTTGTAATAGCCCTAGAGTACTTGTATCTACCCCTATTGCACACCAGGTAACCTAAAACCACGAATTTAGTCATCAAACACACTTCCAGAATTTCTGTTCTGTGCACTGTTTTTCCCCACGATTAGTCGACTTGACTTAGGACCTAGTCGACTAGAACACTTAGCTGAAACTTAATTTTCTGGAAAAACCCAGTATTAGTCGACTTGCCCCAAATATTAGTCGACTAACAAACTCTCTGGAAACCCATGTTAGTCGACTCCTGAATTCACCTAGTCGACTAATCCATCTTGGACCAGAAAACTCAACTTTCTGTATCAGCAGACTTAGTCGACTTAAGTGTCCATTAGTCGACTAGAACTCCCTATTAGTCGACTAACCTTCCTACCCTAGTCGACTAACTTTCCCTGAAACAGAATTCTAACTCTCTGTATCCCAGTATTAGTCGACTAACCCTTACCCCTAGTCGACTAATCCTGACTGTGTGTCATAGTTAATTTCCGTTCTGAATTTGGTTCTTATACTTGTTACATATGTATTATACCTTGCTTATTCATGCTTCAATACTGGCTCTACATGACTTATTACTGAATGGATGTATCTCTTGTTACCTCATGACTTATTATTGCATATACTCGTTTCATGACATGTTAAACAGTAATATCACCACTTATCATGCCATCTCTTAAAACTAAGCATGATACACTTGACTTTTACATAAAAAGCACCAACTTACATATGGGTCGGGGGAAATATGCGGATATCGATATGTGTTCGTGTTTACAGTGGTATTAGGTTGTGCACTATATTTTCCGGTCTTACCTGCGGTACTCCAGGGGACCGAGGGGAGTGCTTCCTCCCTTTCCTGTTTACTGTCATGACAAGGGCATACATAAGACCCTCCTGTTAGCCTAGCGGCAGGTTCCGTCTTCAAGCAACGGAACAATCCTGGGCCGTGGTCCCGGGTATTCACGGGACCCACTGTAAACATAGTTCGTCGATACAACCGCTGTTTCCAATAACAACCTTGTTTCACTAGGATATGGATCTATGTGCTCTGGGACGCTGGGTCACATAGCCAGATATCACAGTAAGACGAGTAATAATAATAAGACATTAACTATAGATTCATTGCATATGATCTTACCTTATTGAGTTTACATCGCTTGTTATTCATTGCTATTTATTGTAACTTCATTACCTTTATTCATGATCCTTATGTCACTTGACTATCTTTTATTTGTTATTATATGTCTTGACCCTTTGGATTTGCATATTCAGATTCTGAGACTTGGGACGAAGTGGAGCCTTCCACAGAGGACCGGGCCTATCTTTCTGAGCAGGCTGACCAGCTCTAGTCTCATCGTGCCGACTCTTCCTTTTGGTTCACGGGATCTCCACCCATTTCGTGAGCATTTTTGTATTTTTGGTTGTATAGGTTTCATTTTGGACTTGGGTTGTGATAAAGGACACTTGTAAAGTGATTTTACTTATCATAACTTGTATAGCTTTGTATTTATCAATTGTAAGTGGGCATATGAATATACCACGCTGTGTGTTGTACTCTGATACTTGTTGTACTTAATGCTTAGCGTATATACGTGGGGGCACCATCTGACCTACGTATATGCGTTGCAGTAACGTTCCCGTATCATTGGGATCGGGGCGTTACAAAATACCAATAAAAATCATGAATAACCTTGTATATGATACCAATTGAAAAATAATTGACATTAAGAATTAAATCAAGCTTAGCAAGAAATAATTTATGCTAGAAATATATGATATATATGTTTAAAGCACAAGAAAACATCTATATGTATGTATCAGAGTAATATAATGTTACTTTAGATATGATCCATACATATATAGAAAACATGAGTATACAAAATGAATTTAATACCAATTAAAATTAAATTTTAGTTGATAAAACAAATGTTGGTACCACTTGTAGATAAACAAAAAAAATTTTAAGATACCAATAGTAGATTTTGATATCAATAGAATGTAAAATTAATACCAATTGTAAGTACCAGTTGAAATGAAGCATGAAATACATTTTGATACCAAAAAAATATAAATACCAATTGTAAATTAATGCAAAAGCTTATAAAGATACCAATTAATATTTAGATTTCAGTCAAGCTTAGCATAAATAATTTTGTGCTTTGTAAAGATATTACAAAATAAGCACAATCCAATCATATATATGTATGTATTAAAATGGATATACCAATTGTAATTGATACTAATTGTAATTTAAAGCATACATATATAATAAAACACATATGAGTATACAAAAATAGAGTTCCATGAAAAACATATGTATAACTCATACCTGCCACCCTATTCATGCACAAGTTTTAAAAGATATTCAATAAGGGTATACAAGGCATGGTCTCCCATCCAACCGCCCTTAAAGGGTAAAAGTTTTCAAAATAAGATTTGAAAATAGTTGTAAATTGAAAACACTACAAATGGTAAATAAATAAGTAGTTTAAAGTAATTTTTGAAAAACTAGTTAAAGATCCTTTAAATATGAAAACAAATCATATATCCCATGAAGGATGCTAAATACACAAGAATTGACACTCGAAATCTATAAAACACATATATGCTCATGAAGTAAAAATCATGAGTAAACACCAAACATAGAGTGTTTTAATCATGTAATCATCAAAATCATGGAAATAAGACATTGAAGCTCTTATGAATTTCCTTTTTAATCATGAAAAACATAAAAATTTAATTTTCATCAAAACAATACAAACTTCAAAGCATATGTATGTTTTGTCCAAATTAGAGTATACATACACATCCCAAATATAAACGAGTCCAAAATAGAATATTGCATAGAAAGTAAGTGATAGACATGTAGGATAGACATGTATATCTAAAGTTTTTAGACAAAATTAACATATACATGAAGCTAAATACATTTTTATTGAAAACATGTATAAAGATAGGAAAAACAAGTTAAGATGTAAGAATCATCAAAACTAGGTTATATAAGTACATCTAATGGGTACAAATGAGAAATAAAGCACAAACAGATGATAAACAAATGTGGCTCATTAGTTGTACAAGTATAATCACAAGTTTTAATAAAAGATTCATCTAAATAAGTAATCAAAACATGAAGTGCAAAATCATGAACAAAAATGATCATTAGGGTAAATGCACATGCTTTAGAGCTAAGATATATACAATAGTTAAACAATAGTGAGAACACAAAAATTTAAATCTATATAAACATGGGTGTGTCTCAAATACTATTTATGTATATGTCAAGTCTAATTAATATTGCATCTAACATAATAAACATGAAAAATCAAAACATGCTAAATGTCAATCAATGAGAGCATGTAAGCAAAATGAGAGTTAGAGATAGTTACCAAAACTAAAGGGCTAATCTCTAGGTCTTCAAACTATGGTGGTCCACCCACCAAACATCCTTGAAGATGATGCATCCAAAGTAATGTCCATTAAGCTCAAACGCATCCACCATCAAGGCACTAATACTCTCAAGTTATGTGAGAGCCCACAGTTACATCAAATACAATAGGGATGGATTTTGGTATCCATACCTTATTGGGTCCATGGGGGTTAGCTTCTTTCCTAACCCAAACAAATTTATTTGTAAAATTTGAATTATGTATTCTATCATAACAAAACTTTGCAAGGTGGCCCTTACGTTCACAATGTGTACAATTGAACACTTGAGCATATATAGTGTCATGTGTGTGAACATGAGAATCATGTGTATGCCGTGTTATGTGCGCATGCATATGAGGAGAATGTTTCTTGTGAAATATGGATTCCAAACGTGTGTGGTTCATGACACATTAGCTCAAAGTGGAGCCCAAACAATCTACATTCTTCTTTAAAATACATATATCACTTTCAATAATTGAAGAAGAAGTGGAACATGCAATAGAAACACTAGATGATGAAGCTATAATAGCATGACAAACATGTTAATCTAAATCATTTTTAAAGAAATATTTTCTTTTGAAACTAAATCCAATTCTTTTAAAATTAAGGCAATTTTATTTTCAAGGAATTGTTTTCATTTAAAATCAATTTCAAGCTTCGAAGGCAAAATCTCATTTTTCTTCAAAACATCATCAGAAGTATTTTATTCTTCAAAATTTTATTTTCCTTTAAAATAAGGTCAAGTTGGGTTTTCAAGGAGTCTCTTTTACTTGAAATCTCAACCCTCTCTTGTAAAACCATGTTTAGTTTTGAAAATAAATCCTTATTTTCATCTTTTAATTGAAAATTTTTCTTTTTCAAAAGTTTGTATTTTTCTAGCAAGTTTTCACAAACTACAAATAGTTCTTCATTTAATGCATCGGCAGGCATATTGTCATCACCTGAAAAACTAGCACTATCATCTAGTTGAGTGTCCGAGTGTACCTCAAGGGAGTCATTCCCTTGGACCATGTAGCAAGCTTCGTCAGACTCATCTTCACTACATTCTTTCTCCATATTGTTTGTCATTTGAATATCGAGATGTCAATGTGTTCCACACTGTGAAAGCGCTATCACAATGAGAAATCATAGATAAATATTCTTTACTAAGTGTGTGCGCTTAAGTGTATCTAGGGCTTGCGCATTAGCCTCAATGTACTTGGCATTACCAAAATAGGTTTTCTTGGTAGTGACAAGATAGACGTGCAAACATGATATGCTAATGATCCAATTTAAAACATACACAAACATGATATGAAGGTTAGAGATAGTTACCAACATGGATAGAACTAATCTCCGTTTCTCTAAAAATAAGGTGGCTCCTACCTAGACTCCTTGATAATGATGCAACTATTGATATGTCCATCAAGTTTCAATCGTATCCATCATTAAGGCACCAATTGTCTCACTTCTTGTGAGAGCATACACCTACGTCAAAAATATTTGGTTTGGATTTTGGTGCCTAAATCTTTTGGGTCCTTGGGGGTTAGTACATTTTCGAACCTAAATTTTTTACTTGCAAAATTTAATCATTTAATCTATCTTAACAAAATTTTGCAAGATAGCCTTTGCGACCGCAATGTGTACAAGTATATACTCTAGCATACATATTGGAGTGAATATGGTGTGCATGTGGTGTACGATATGGATGGTGTGCATGCATATATGGAACATATTTCTTACGAAATATGAATTTCAATCTACTATGATCAAAAGCACATTGGCTCAACATTGAGTCTAAACAATCAATGTTTTTTTTTATATCAAAAAATCTCATTCTCAATATTAGAAGACGAAACAACATTAGTATGAGAAGCAAAATTCTTTTTCACTTTGGTAATAGGAATAAAAGTATTTTCTTTCTGAACCAAATTATTTTTCAAAGATACTTTTTCTTTGAAATTAAAATAATTTTCATTTTTCAAAATCTCATTTTCTTTTGGAACAAAATCAAGTTGGATTTTAAAGAATCCTTTTCATTTAAAATCACATCTTTTTCTTCTAAAGTAAAATTTAGTTTTGAAGACAAAGAATCATTTTCCTTTGAAATCTTTTCTTTCTCTTTTAAAATAAGATTAGTTTTGAAGATAAAGACTCATTTTCTTTCTTTAATTTCAAATTTTTGTTTTTCAATAATTTATAGTTTTCAAGTAAATCTTCACAAAACGTGGCAAGTTCATCATTCAATATACTTGCATTATCATCAATATCGGATTCCATATATCGATGTTAGAAATATCAAACATGGGTGGGGCAAGATGATCCATGAGTATATAAATAATATGTGTGCAAATGTAAATCTAGGTTAGCAATCCAAGATCTCACTCCTAGGTTGTTAAACCTAATATCAGGAGCGTGGGCTCTGATACTAATTGAAAATACACCTACAGGGAGTGTGAATAGGTGTATAAGCTAATGTAATGACAAATGATACGGAACTAAAAACTAATTGCAACACACTATGTATAACCAAAGAGTGTAGCCAAATTTTCCGTGAAGGGCTCTGGACTATCTCCTCTAAATTCCACTAAATAAGAGTTGAGGTGCTATATGATGCTCTCTTGGTTCAACACAAGTATGGGCACACAAACAATACCAAACATATATATGATATGAACAATATGATTCAATTCAAGATATAAGAGAGTTTAAAGATAGTGTATCAAACGCAAACACCGAGATATGTTTCGAGGTTCGAGTCACTATTCTACGTCCCCGCCTTCACACAGAAGGATTTTCACTATGTCCTCTTGTATGACCCGGGAAAGGAGAGAGACAGTGAATTGCAGTAAAAGTTTTCCTTGAATCGAATGAAAAGGATTACAACAACAACTGTTCCTTCCGATTACAAGGGAGGGAGGATATTGAATCTTGAATCCCCCTTTGTTTAAGGCTGGGTTCTTCGTGTGGCGGTGGAGAGTGAATCTTGTTCTCCGTTGACCGGATGACCGTCCTTCAGGGATCTCCTCTTCGGCCGGTAGAAAGAGTAACTCAGCTCCGTCTACCAAAACTCTAAAAGAGAAGGTAAGCGAAGAGTCACTTGTACGCAGCAAGCTAGCTTGAAGAGTCGAGTTCTCTCTCTGTTGATGATCTCTCCGTTGTCCTCTTCTCCTTCTTTTTTTTTTGATTGCCAAAAGTCCGACCTCTTCTTCATAGCGACGAGGCTACTTATAGAGGTCTTAGGGGGTGAATGTGCCCCCCCTAAAAGCGCTCCACAATGAGGGCCAACTTCCCCGCTACATGGGCGGTAACTAACCCACGTGCCTGCTAAAGACACGCCACGATGGGAGCTGGTTTCCCTTACGTGTAGGCAGTGATTGGTCCCTTAACCAAGGCGGTTATAACTGAGACGCGGGTTTCGGGCCGACGCGCCTTGATGCTGAGACGCGGGTGTCAAGCCAACGCGCCTTGATGCTGAGGCGCGGGTGTCAGGCCGGCGCGCCTTGATGCTGAGACGCGGGTGTCAGGCCGACGCGCCTTGATGCTGAGACGCGGGTGTCAGGCCGACGCGCCTTGATGCTGAGACGCGGGTGTCAGGCCGACGCGCCTTGATGTTGAGGCGCGGGTGTCAGGCCGACGCGCCTTGATGCTGAGACGCGGTTGATAGTCCCTCGCGTCTAGAGCTTGAAACTTTACTTTTCAATGGCTTGTCCTCCAGTAACTTTTGGACAGCCTACAGAACCCCCTCCAAAGTTTTCGATATTCCGCAGTTAACTGGGACGGATTTCGAAATACTTTGGACTCTAGCTGAATTCACCTTCACTGCTGGACTATTGATGCTCCGGGTTCGATCTTATCTGGAGTTGGTCTTCGTGAGTGTACTGTTTGAACTCTTTGAAGCCACCAGAGTTGATCGTGTTGAGTGTCTAGATGCACAGTCTAAACCTCCCCGATTGCTTTTAGTCTGTCACAGGTGTGCTTTAAACCAGCAGTGGTTAGTCGTCTGCTTGCATCAGTGTACTGTTGAACTGATTTTGCAGAAGCAGGAGGCCGAACGTAGGTTCTTTTCAAAAAGCCGAGATGGTACTGCTTTAAAGACGCGATTTCTGTAGGGTGCGTCCTTTGGCAATGGAAACGCGCCCGATCTTCCATGAGGCAAACACGATGTTGGGCCCGCTGGGTCAGACGCGGACTTTGTAGAGAGACGCGGACTTCCGAATGAATTTATGGAGATGCTGACGGGGCATGTCCATCGAAGAGGTGCGTCCCTTGGGTGCGAATCTGTGCCGTGTGGTGATTACGCCGCCAGCTGGCCTGGGGAACCGGCAGGATTTCACCTTTTGGCGCGCGGATTTCTTGGTTCATTAATTGACCCGCGCCACGTGTCAAATGACGATTCGCTGTGGAGTCGTGACGCATGATCTTCGCGAAGATTTGCTCTACGCGTCATGCGATGATTTGCTGCAGCTTTTATCGGGTCACACGCCGCGTATCTTTGCGAATCCTTGTGCCTATAAATAGCCACAGTTGGAGAGATACCTCTTCTTCTCCGAGCGTTCTACTTTAGGGTTTTTTAAGAAACAGAGTTCTTCTTCCCCTGTTCATACTCACATCAGATTCTTGATTAGCAATGGCACCCAAGACCAAGCCAACCGCATCTTCTTCACGGGCGACCGTCGACGAGGCCCGGAGGGGCGCTTCTTCTGCGCAGGATGCTGCTTTCCCAGGTATAATGCCTGTTGGGCGTGGATTTCGCCATTAACGGAAGTTCATAGAACCCTAAGAATCTTTAACACAAGATATAACTCGTGTTTGATTCTCAGATGCGGTTTCAGACGCAGTCTTTGAGCTGATAACCGAGGCGCGGGTTTGGACCCTCGCGCCATTGGGTCCTGCGTTTCGGATTCTTCACTTAGAATATTTCTATTTGTGAAGGGTTCAGACGCGGACTTGGTTTGCAGAACGCGGATTTGATCCTTACGTTCTGTTCCATCAGCTGCCGATTTTGATGAATCTGGCACTTGAGTTCAAGTACTTAGAAATCTGGGGGTGTGAAAGGAAGGGAATTACCCTCCTTAACTTCTGGCGATTATGGTGATAGAAGGGTTAAGGTGGATAACTCCCTTCTTTTCGCACCTCAGAAGTGACATCAAGGACATTCCATGACTTTCTGGTGGTGGAGACGCAGATCCTGCAGGTCTGGACGCGGGTTTGATAATTCCTGCGTCCAGTATCTCTTCTGCGTTTGGACGCAGTTTCGCAGGCCTGGACGCGGATTTGATAATTCCTGCGTCCAGTATCTCTTCTGCGTTTGGACGCAGTTTCGCAGGTCTAGACGCGGATTTGATAATTCCTGCGTCCAGTATCTCTTCTGCGTCTGGGTTATGAACACTTAGCATTTTTTGCTTCTAATAAAGTGTCCTTTTCTTTTGCAGTGCCCCATCCTTCTGCTTCACTCGCCAAGACGCGCCACTTTGGACATGTGGGTGGTGCTGACCAGGACTTGACTTTTGTGCTACGCAGGACTGCCCCTGTGACTGCTGACAAGTCGCCGGATCGCAGGGAAAGGCTCTCTAATGTTGACGTGAGGACTTTTCGGGTACTTATGACCGATGCGGCATTCACAACGGATGCTCACGTCAAGTTGGAGAAGCCTGCCTTCTTCTTCGGAGATCGTATCGACGACGGCGGCTATCGTGTGTATGACGGAACTTATAAATGACTCCGTCAGATAAAGGGTGGAAGATTCTTTCTTCCAGACATGGAGAGGATGTTCCCGCTGTCCTACTTCCAGCACATGTCCGTCCCTCGGAAGATGGAATGGGACCTTTCTCGATACGTCCCTGAGATTACTCTCGGTGATTTGGGTTCCCATAAAGTACACCGTCATGATAGCCATGACAGGTCGGTTCTCGGCCTTTTCCCTGGGTCGCGCAAGTCTGAGGTTCCGGTTGGAGAGATACCACAACTTGACACTACCTTCCTCAACTCCTTCATGGAAGCGGAGGGTGATTATCCGGTCGGGTTCGTGAGCCTGGGTGGGTCCATTCCACGGAGAACTACTGGTGGGGCAGGATGGTAGGTTTCGTCCTCACCGACCTTGGGGATCTGCTAAAGCGTGTGGGACTATACGTGGCGGTCAGGGCCGTACAGTAGGGTATCCCACCAGGCTCTCATAACTTTTTCGGGATCCTGGAGCGCTACAATCCGCTGACGGGGACATTCTTTACCCCGGTTGGAGAGATGGGCCTTGCACTGCACGAGCTGCATGAGGTCTCGGGGCTAGCAACAGGGGACATCCCGTATGAGGAATATGTCCCGACCACTGAGGAGCTCCACCACTTGATGAAAGAGTTTTCTCGGGTGTACGAGACTTACTGGGAAGTGATGTGTCACTTCCACATTTGTGGTCAGATAACCAACTGGCGGTCGCAGGGAGTCAAGCAACTGTCTTGGGTCAGTTACTTATTTAATGGTATCGATAGTAAAGACACTCTGATAACCCAACTGGTTCCCAGTTCCGACAGGGAGATTGAAGACAGGGTCGACCAGGCTTCTGAAGGCTTCTACACCACGGTCTCGAACGAGGACGATTTCGACCCTGACCTGGTTTTTGAAAGCTTCTACCATTAAGCCCGGACCCCTATCTCCGATAGGGCACTGTTGGCAGGCTTCTTGATGCTGTGGCTGAAGCGCTGTGTGGTGCCCACGTTGCCACATGAAGTTATTGTTGCTGACGTGGTGTACCCGGCGGTGCTCCTGGCTCATAGCAACCCTATAGCCCTTCTCCCGGCCATGGTGGCTGGCATTCAGAGCGGGTTGCGGGCGCTAACCAAGAGTTTCTGCGAGGCGCCGAAAACTGCCGACTCCCACGGCAAGCCGTATGTCGACTCAGAGGGGAATCCGACGGTGAAGAGTCCTAACCCTCGGATCGAGCTGCCTTATACGTACCTTCTGGCTTGGTACGTGATGCACTGCCCTTCTTTGATAACGGCGGTGCGTTGGAGGGAGAGTTCCGTCCCTCTTGTACAGCGGTTGGAGGATTCGAGGTGGAGTGACGTTTATATGTATTACGTCCGGAAGCGACTTTCAGATCCCGCGAATTACCAGATCAATCGCTGCTTCCCGAGATCCCTGGTGCATCCTCGGGGATCAATGTACTGATTCCGCGGGCTCAGATGGCTTCACGGTTGTCCGCGGGAGCCTTTTGGTGGTTGATTAATATCCGGCCCGGATATGTGCTTTTCCGGCAAGGGACTTCATGCACCATCGAGCCGTACATGCCGAATCGTTTCGCTCGACAGTTCGGCTACGATCAACTGTACGTCGGGAATCCCAATGCTCGACTCGCCTTCGAAGGGAACTTGTTCGAAGGTGCTCGGGCTTGGTACTACAGTGTGGCCGGAGGGACAGGAGCAACTTTTCGTCTACCTATTGAGGGGTCCAAGTGCCGCATGAGCTTCAGCTTCTGCATCTGGTATTCTCAGGTTAACCAGTCACCGGACTTTGCTCCGGGGTCTTCATGTATTGAGAGCATCAATGCAAATCTCGAGGCAAAGTCAGAGTCCGGTAAACCCTCGAAAATCATCAACCAATACCTGAAGGCTCAGAAGGAGGCCGAGAGGAGGTCGGGAAGGGAGCCACGAGCAATCAGAGCGGAGCCGCGACCAACAAGGGAGGAGCCGCAAGCAGCAAGGGCGAAGCCACGAGCGGCAAAGACTCGACAGGCAGTAAGCAAGCGTCGTCAACGCTCTGTTTCAACTGCTGAACCTGCTCCCAAGAGGGTTCGGAGAGACTTGACGACCGAAGTCTCCCGATCTGAGGACATCCCTGCAGTCGTTGAGGTACCGAGGGAAGAAGATATAGCTGAAGAGGATGTTCCTTTAGTCCGTGCCCCTAGGTCGAGCAGCAGAGACCGTAGGTCTGCGGAGGAAGGGGAGCTCATTGACAGAGCCATCACCGCTGACGAGGATGAGCAGCTAGAGGTCGACATCATGAGTGGAGGAGATGTCGATATTCCGGGGATTTCAGTTCAACCCGGATTTTTACTTGCTCATGAAGGGAGAGATGAGGCACAGCAACCTGGGTCACCTTGTGTCTTCATCTCCAGTCCTCGGGCAGTTGACCCCAGCCCTACCACTGGGGTAATTGGTGGCAAGGCTTCGGCTGCAGAAGTCTCGTGCGGGGCGCTATCGTCTTCCTCACTCTCAGGGGAGAGCGAGTTTGAAGACGAGGTCGACTACGGCGATGAACCCGCTCTTCCTGATCCGAGTAAGTTCTCCCACATCTCAGAGGAAGAAATATACGAGGGTGAGCCATCAATGGTATCACAGCTGGTGATTACTCCCACTGAAGGTACTCTTTTCACCTTTTGACCTAATTTCCCTTTTCATTTTGAAGAGGATGTTTTAACATTCTTCTTTTATGCTGCAGGGTCGGCCGGGGACATTGAAGCTGTGATCTCCTCGCATATCGAGGAGACGGTAAAAGAGCTGACCCAGTCCGAAGGAGCCAAGGCTTCAGTTGCCGAGATAATTCCAGAGAGGGTAACTACTGAAATTGGGGAGCCTTCAATTTTGCCGGAAGAGGAGGCAACTCCTAAGGCTGGGGAAGAATCTACTCTGCAGGGTGAAGAGGTTACTATTGAAGCCAGGGAGACTTTCACTCCGCTGGGCTCGCCCAAGGATTCAACATCTCTGGACCTTCCAGAGGTTGCGCTTACTGCTCCATCATTAGTTGTGGAGGCTCCTGCAGCGATAACACTTCCGGAAGTGCCAGTGGCCAGCACGACTCTCGCGCAAAAAGAGCCGGCTTGCACCCCTTTCCTCATGATAGAAAGGGGGTCGGGGAGTACCTCGGGTGATGACACCATGGATTTCCTGACACGCAAAACGGTGCAGCAATTCCTTGACGCGATGCGATCGTGCATCGATTTTATCCTGTCTGGGCGTAGCTCTTTTGACTTTGCCCGGACGTTTCTCGGAAACATGGCCGGTAACATCGAATTAACCGGAGGCTCCTTGCTTGCCAAGTCGTGTATGCTGTTGGTGGAGCGACTGGGAAATGACCTGAAAGAGCTGAAGTCTTTGGACAATGCTAGTTCTTCTCAAGAGGCCCAGGTCATCTTGACTAGGCTCCTAGCCACCCAGGAACAAGAGCGACAGGAGGTGGAAGCACAAGTTGCTGAAGAGGTCCGCAATCTCGAGCGTTCTCAAGCTGAATGTCAGAAACTGGCTGACGATTCAATGGAATCCGAGTTCATTCGGCAAAACGCAGAGCTCGCGATTACCAATGCTCGGTTTGCCATCGCTAAGGCGGAAGCCATGATTGCGGAAAATGAGAGGACGCTTGCCACCGTCCGAAAGAGGCTGGAGGAGCAACAAGCTGCGAAGGCACGAGCTGAAGAAAGCCAGATCATTCACTCCTCCAGGTTGGAATCTCTGCGAGCACAGCTGGCTGCAAAACCTTTTTATCTGAAGAGGAGCTGCGGGTCCAAGCCATGATGGAGGCTGAGAAGGCACGTCAGCACGAGATGCATCGTCTCAGGGAGCGCATCCGTTCTTTGCCGGATCAAGACTTTTAGCCTTTTCCCCTTCTTTCCCCTCTTTTTTTTAAAGAAGAGGACACTCTATTAGAGTGTTTGTATTCACTTTTACTATTTTTGATATAATAAAAGTTTTTGAAGTTTTTGTTCCATCTTCTTTGTTTAGCTGTGGATGAATTCAACTCCCTGATCACTGGCTGTGAATACTGAACTTAGGTAAGACTAAGTTCTTTCAATGAGATGCGGCGTCGAGCTTGATGAGACGCGGCATTGATCCATAGAGTGAGACGCGGTCATCCGTCCATAGGAGCTTAGATAGGACTAAGTCCTTTTGATGAGACGCAGCGTCAATCACAGGGTGAGACGCGGTCATCACTCCGCAGCGTCAATCCATAGGGAGACGCGGTCATCAGTTCATAAGAACTCAGATAGAACTAAGTCCTTTGAGACGTGGCATTGATCCGTGGGGACAAACGCGGCTTTGAGTAACGCGAATTTGTCCTGTCAATGAAGACGCAGCTTGAGCAGATGCGAGGGACGCAGCCTTGCATATTTTCCACTAATCTCAGAATGGACTAAGTGTTTTCCCTTAGAAAGGGCCCCGTTTGCTGAAGGGACGCGACTTTGAGTCACGTGGACGCTCCTTTAAAACGCAGGTGAACGCCTTCAATTTGAGAAAGGTGACGCAGATTCTTGGACGCGGCTTTCCCATCTGCGTTCAATGCAGCCGGACGTGGCATCCCTATCTGCGTTTAATGCAGCCTGACTAAAAGATTTTCAGAGATCTTTGACCGTCAAGTCTTCGCTGACGATTGGGGAACCGGGTCATCCGTTATTTCCCAAGGCAGTTGTCCACGCGTCGATTTTTCATTGGACTGAAGGCGTTAATGCCTTTTAATGCGAAACCGGCGCTGGCGGTTGGAGACCAGTGTCTGCGACAGTTCCCAAAGCGACGCTCCACGCGTCAGTCTCTCATTGGACCTCGGCAGTCGTGCGGCCACCAAGGCAACGGTTCCGATTAGCGCACCATTAATGACAGTTGTTAGGGTCTGCCTATAAATAAGGCTGACCCTATTCCTCTTTGACAATCCAGACCTTGGATTGTTCTTTCTTTGGTTTGCTCTGAGAAGTCTCGCCTCCTTCAAAGTCTCTAAAAGGGATCCTGTGTTCATGGATAAAGATGGCTCTGTGGATGAAGACGACCCAGGGCTTTTATGCTCCTGTTTGGTCTCTTCAAGAAAAAGCGTCTCTTGGATCATCTTGCTCATTCGCGTTTGGATGCAGAGAGTCCAACTCTTGGTAGAGGCCTTTGCTGGTATGTCACCCCGGCGTCTTTAGTCCATCCAGGCCTGCACCTTGGCCCTTCTTAAGGAGACGTCACCGTCTGAATGAAATCTTGGTGCATTCCTTTCTAGAATTTGTGCCATTGATTTGAGCTTCCCTGAACGCGGGTACTGAAGTCCTTGGCACTTGACGCGGGCTTTGCTCATGAAGTTCGCGTTTTAAGGCCATTGACTCGGATGAATTCCAAATTGGGCTGAAATTTTCCGACCCGAATCTTGCAACTCCTGTCTATTCAACAGAGAGATGGCAGTTTTCGGCGTTTGAAAATTTTTCGCGTCTTGTGCTCTTAGGCGCGGGCGTAAGATGAGGCTGCGTTTGAATCCTGTATGTTTCACAGTTCTGATTCGCGTCTGTCTCTGCTGACGCAGTAGTTTGGCCCACCGCGCGGGCTTATTCCCGCATTTGCGATTCTCCATAATAGCCACGTTTGTTACTTAGTATTCTTTAAAGTATACCAAGTTCCAGATTTGCTAACCCTCTTGTTTATCTTTGCAGGTAGGCTTGATTGTCCTTTTTCAGGTTCGCTGGGCCCCTGAAAGAATATTTCAGCCGGTGGACTTGTTCGATAATCGTCCACAAGGGAATATATTATGTCCCTGATGAGGAATCGACTCTCGCCAAGGTCTCTTCAGATCCACTGCACCAATCATGCCTGCTGGCAAGAGATGGTCAGGGTAAGTATGGCGGCGAGGAGGTTACGGTGGACACGGCGGCAGGTAGGATCCTCTTCCTCTCCCACCCCAGAAGTAACATCAAGGACTCCTCATGTCTGCTGGATGGTCTGCTGGGGGAAGAGATGTTCATAAACGAAGGGTTGCAGGACTTTCTGCTGCCACCAGACCTCAAGAACACCATTGCTCTTAGCTTAGTCAGCTAGGGCTCTTTCGGTGTTTACATCATGCGTCGTGGTGCAACCAGCTTCTGATCGTGGCCACAATTTGGCACTTCTTCAGCCACCGTGCACTTGGAATTAGATGCGGCTTCAAGGAGTGAGTGCAGCCTCTGAAAGAGAGAGGGACTTCTTTGTACTCCTTAATTGTAACACTCAATCTTATTGTATAAGAGAGCGTTTTTACTGTAACACTCAATCTCATTGTATAAGAGAGCATTTTGTATCACTTTCATATGCTTGGAGATAAATAAAAGTGACACTTTTCTTTTTGCCTCTTTCATTGTCTTGAACTTTTTTGTCTTCAGTTAGACTCATAGAAGCAGAAAATCTTTGACTTTGTCAAAATTATGATGATAATCTTAATAAGTCAAACTTTGTAGGGAAAGATCCTATTCCAGGAACTCTCACAATACTGTCAGATGTGTAATATTAACTTGACAGAGATGAAATAATTTTTGGTGGACCTGCCACTTTATAAGAGAAAGTGACAAGTAGAATTGGTACCCCCAGGGAGGGTGAACTTTTATCAAGTGTTTGGGATTAACTTGATTGAGCTCAGCTGGGGATTTGATGGAAACACTGTTGATGGTGTAGTATTAACCTAACACTGTTGATGGTGTAGTATTAACCTAACAATGTTTTTAGGTAGACTTGTTATTCTGTTGATCAGAATAACAAGTGAGACTAGACTCGTGAGGAATTTAGGAAAGTTTGTTACCGTTAGAGGTGTGATATTAACTTAACGGGTTGAAAGTGATCTTGTCAGAAGTGTAATGTTAACTTGACAAGGAGGTGAGTCAGAGGGTGTGATATTAACTTAACTCAGAAAGTGTCACTTGTCATAGGTGTAATGTTTAACTTGACAGTGAGGGTAATGCTAGAGGTGTAATGTTGAACTTAGCATTGGTCATCTCGGTTTGCATAAGGAAGTCCGAGGGAAAGTCATGGCCATAGGTGTATTGTTGAACTTAGCAATGACTTGGATGCTAGAGGTGTGGTGTTAACTTAGCATCATCCATTTCAGCTTCGGTGTGGAAGTCTGAAGAAAGGTGACTGTCAGAGGTGTAATATTAAACCTGGCAGAAACTTGATTACTGTTTAGAGGTGTGTGGTGTTAAACTTTAACAGTAACTTGTCAGAGGTGTGATATTAACTTGACAAAGATTGACTCATGGTAAGAGTAATTTGAGGACCTGTCATTCTATTGATAAGAATTTGACAAGTGAAAATTTTGAAGTGCCAGAGGAGTAGTATTAACTTGGCGGATTTGAAAATTTGATACTCCGTGTAGAGTTGACAAACAAAATTTGTACTCGACAAGGAATATTGAAAAGTTTTCATTACCAGAGGTATAGTGTTAACTTAGTAATGGTTGTATTTTGTAGATCTACCATTCTGTGGATGAAAATTGGTAGGGGATTTTGGAGGAAAGAGTGGAGCCAAGTCCACTTTAGGATTTTTAGCAAACCCTCAGCTATCAACGGATTTGAGGTGCCTTTACCAACTACCGTTTGAGTTGGGCTAGCCATGCTATTCCCCTCAGTATGATGAGTTGTCGAAGACTTATGTTGGACTTAAAAGCTAACATTTTCTTCTATCCTTAGCCGTCGGGGGCGTCGGATTAAATGGGAACGTGTCCCTTAGGATTTTTAGCAAATCCTCAGCTGTCAACGGGTTTGAGGTGCCTTTACCAACTACCGTTTGAGTTGGGCTAGCCATGCTATTCCCCTCAGCATGATGAGTTATCGAAGACTTATGTCGGACTTAAAAGCCAACATTTTCTTCTATCCTTAGCCGTCGGGGGTGTCGGATATTAATGAAGAAGCTCTTCTTGTTTTGATCAGAGGTGTATTTTTAACTTGATCAGCGGAAGAATACCATCTAAGGATAGTATTTCTTCAGGAACCGGCCATTGATCGGCATCATAAGTGTATCGCCATTCGGGGTTATGAGGCGATATGACCCATTTGAGTAGACTGACTCTACTACAAATGGTCCTTCCCATTTGGGTTGGAATTTTCCTTTTGTCTTGTGCGTCATTACCATGGGTCTTCTGACGGCTAAGACAAGATCGCCTTTCTTGAAAGTTCGCACCTTAACTTTCTTGTTGAAGGCTCTGGTAATTCGAGCTTGGTAGAGCTCGATTTGTTGTTGGGCCTGCAGACGCTTATCATCTAAGGCCTCCAGTTCTTGGAGTCGCTGTCGATGCTTCTCCTCGGTTGTCATCTCCGCTGTCAAGGCGACGCGTAAAGATGGAATTTGGATCTCTAGTGGGAGCACGGCTTCGCACCCATAGACCAAAGAAAATGGCGTAGCTTTAGTTGGGGTTCGCACAGTTGTGCGGTAAGCCCATAAGCATTCACCCAACTTGTCGTCCCAGTCTCGTTGACTTTTCGAGACGAACTTCTTGAGAAGCTTGCCAATAGTCTTGTTGAAAGCTTCTGCGAGGCTGTAACGCCCCGATTCCACGGATACGGGGACGTCACTGCGACGTATATACGTAGGTCAGAAAGTGCCCCCACGTATATACGCTAAGCATAAAAATACAAGCAAGGATCAGAGTACACGCCAAAGCGTGGTATCATACATATGCCAACATGAAAGTACATACACAAAGTTATCACATGATATTATAAAGTATTACACATTACATGTGTATTACATCATAACCAAGTCCAAAAGTGAAATCTACAAATATGTATACAAAAAGCTCACGAGTAGAAAGAAGATCCTGTGAGTCCAAAAGAAGAGTATGGCACGAGGTACTGGGACTAGGATGTCTGCCCGCTAAGGGAAGCTCGATCTACGGAGGACAACTCAACTTCGATCCAGCTTCGGAATCTGAATATGCAAATCCAAGGAATCAAGACATAAAACAATAATGAACTACTGCCAAGTGGCAATGATATAAAAGTAGTGGTTTAGAACACAAATATGATATATAAGGGCGTGTATAACATAGTCATAAATCAGGAACTCCCAAGTAAAGTTGATTATAAGCAAGATTGATTGTATACGCTTAAGTCACGGTCACATGAGACTAGTACATCGAAGGAATAATCCAAACAAGGAAACCCTCATATATATACTTTTGTCTCATGCCACATAAATCCAAGCGTTATAGAATCAGAGTTGCAAATCATACGATAGTCAAACGGGAATGCATAACAACAATAATCAGGGTCTATAATATGAGACATAACAGGAACTAAGACAGGATTCATAATAGGTACACATAACGGAAACTATAACAGGAAACATAACTAAGACATAACCGGAATCATCACTGGAATCATGATTTAAATACAACGGGCATCTAATTATTATTATTACTCGTCTGACCCATATATCTAGGTATGTGTCTCGGTATATATCCCGACTCACATACATCCATATATTGGAGAGTCGAGGGTCGTTACCGGAAGTAGATGGAGAACTGATATCACTCCTTATAGTGGTTTCCATACACCTGGAACCAGCTTTGGAGGCCCAAAGTCCCCCGAGTCAGTAAACAGATTCACTACCGCCAGTATATATATATATATATTTATATATATATACTTTTAATCCATCACTATAAGCAAGGTATCATTCCGGCATCCATCACTCCCTCCCATTCCCATACAAGTTGTAGCTTAATAAGAATTATCAGATTACGGGTAAGAATAAACATAACAGTAATAGCCCAACAGATTCAAGAGGTGGCCCCCACAGATTCAAGAGGTGGCCCCCACCGTATAGTGTGGTGTGGCACTTTGTTCCATGTGGCACTTTGTTCTGAGGGAATGGATTCTAGAGGTGGCCCCCACCGTATGGTGTGGCACTTAGTTCCATAAACAAGTCAGGATTCCCGTAAACATAATAATCTCAAGGTCAAGTATATCATGCTTGGTTTTAAAAGATAGCATGACAAGGTGATGATATTAGCAAGCAACAAGTCATACAAGTGATGGATAATAGTCATGTGATATAATCAGATATGAATCGGTAACATGTAATTGACATGCATGAAGTAATGGCATGGCGAGGAGTGATGTATATCAAGTAACAAGTCAAGGAGTGAGAATACATATAATAACATGTTATGAAGTAAGAACATGTAATAACAAGTCATGAAGTATCAGTTATGAAGTGTTAACAAGGATAATATATCACACATGTATCAAGGATAAGACCCAAGTTCAGAACAGAATTAACTAAGTCAAACAGTCAGAATTAGTCGACTAGGTGGAAGGGTTAGTCGACTAATAGGGGTCTTAAGTCGACTAATAGCCTAGATGAGTCGACTAAAACTGGGAAACAGAGAGTTGGGTTTCTGTTTCAGGAAAAGTTAGTCGACTAGGGTGAGATGTGTAGTCGACTAACAGATACCTAAGTCGACTAATAGGGGAGCTGAGTCGACTAAAACTGTGATACAGAAAGTTGGGATTTATATCAGGGATACAGGAGTCGACTATGGGGAAATGGGTAGTCGACTAGGGGTCCTAAGTCGACTATTATTTTGGATGAGTCGACTGGAACCGAGAGTTGGTATTTTCTGGTCCAGGGAAAATTAGTCGACTAGATTAAAAATGTAGTCGACTAGGGTGGTCTAGTCGACTGGTAATATGGCTTAGTCGACTAAAACTGTGAAATCAGAAAAGGGTTAAGTTTCAGCTAAGGTGGGTTAGTCGACTGGTCCCTAGGTTAAGTCGACTAATCGTGGGAAAAACAGTAACAGAACAGATTTTCTAATGGTTGTTTGATGGGCTAAAAATACGATTTTTATGGCACAAGTGTATATGAAAGATCAACACAAGTAAACAAGGAAGTTGTCTAGTCTTGGTGAGTAGATATACTCACAAGGAATGGTTATGTGAAGCTTTATACGAGTTCCGAAAGGTCGTAGTCGACGATATCACCAACTAGGTCTTTGGCGATACTTCCGACGAAGTGAGATGTGATCCAAATCCAAGGGTTGTGGTAGCTTGAGAAGAAGATGAAGGCCTTGAGGTGTTCTTTGGAATTAGGGTTGAGATGGAGGAGGTAGTGTGAAGGCTAACTCTTTTTGGAAGTGAAGAAAAGAGATAAAAGTGTAAAGGAGATGTTTATATAGGATTTGATTTTTGTAAAGAGAATGCAAATAAAGAAATTGAGAGGGGTTTTTGTGTAAAAAGGGGGAGTGAGGTGTCTCCCTTGGCCAATGGTGGCCGGCCATGGAGAGAGAGAGAGAAAGAGGGCATTAATGAGGAAGAGTGTGGAATTTGAGATATTTGTTGGAAAATTTGAATTGTTGGAATTTTGGAAATTGGAAAATCCTTTGGCTTAGAGATGAAGGAAAGGAAAATAGAGAAAGGAAAAAGGAAAAAGAAATGAAATGAGAAGATATTTTCTTGGTCTCCAAAAATGAAAATATCAGAAACACAGATTCCCGAGTTAAAGTCGAGCATGCGGGAAAACATTTCGGAAAATACCGAAATCGTCCGAAATTCAAGTATCTCGGAACGACTCGCAATTTTCACTAAAAATCAATAATAATATATGAAGACTCGTAGTAAAATCCTTTTTAAGAAATACTTTATAGTTTTAAATCTAAAAATCCCGGAATCAGTTACCTACCGACTCCGAAAGAATTTTCATAAAATCATAAAATTCTCAGAAAAAGAATGTAGGTAGAAAATATGATTCTAAGAGATAATGCCTAAAGGCCTTTCTAGAAAGTCCTTACAGTTTGTGAATTAAAAATACTGGAATCAGTCTTCTACCGACTCCGGTGGGATATCCATAAATTCGTAAAATCTTCAGAGAAAGTATTTAAGTATTAAACATAATTCTAAGAAGAAATGTCTAAAGAATCCTCTAGAAATTCTAAACAGTTTGCAAGATAAAAATTTGGGAATCGATCAGCGGCACTGGTCGACACCGGTTTTGAAGAAATTCCTTTAATTCCGGAAAATTCCAGAAAATCATATAAATATATTATATTAGAAAATGATATTTAAAATTTAAATCGGTCAAATACGGAAAGTAAATCGAAAAATACGATCGAAAAACTGAATACGCAATAAGTACGTATTCCGGGAACGGGGTATTACAGAGGCCATTAGCGGCAGGATAGTATGCCGTTGAGGACACACTCTAGATTCTGAACTTTGCGCAGAATCTCTAGAAAGCCTGGCTGATGAACTGAGGCCCATTGTCGTGGACAATTCGCCGAGGTACGCCGAAACGGTAAATAACATGGTGTTTCACGAATTTGATCACGTTCGACGATTTGACCTCCTTTAAAGGGATGGCTTCGGCCCATTTGGAGAAATAATCGGTTATTGCCAAAATGAACCGATGTCCTTTTGATGATGGTGGGCTGATAGGACCAACTACGTCCATGCCCCACATTTCAAATGGCCAGGTAGAGGCCGTAGAGTGGAGGTACCCTGGTGCTTGATGGATGAAATCGCCGTGCACTTGGCAGGCGTGACATCTCTTGGCATAAGTGACGGCATCGGCAATCATCTTGGGCCAGTAGTAACCCAATCTTTGGAGTCGATGTGCCAGTTTTGGGCCAGGTTGATGGGCTCCACACATGCCGTCGTAGGCTTCTTTCAATACCTCTTGAGCCTCCTTTGGTGAGAGGCACCGGAGAAAGATCCCGTCATGCGATCGATGATACAATGTTCGCGTAATCGCATTATAATAGAATTTGGGGGCTTTCCTTCGATGGCAGCCGCCTCTTTGGTGTCTTCAGGGAGGATGTCGTATAAGACGTAATCGATATAGGGGAATGCCAGTCTTTAAGCTCTGGACCGGTTGATGCTTCAAGTGCTTCTTCACGGTGACGACCTCCCGCCGACTCCTGATAATCCTCGAGAGCATTCCTCGGGCAATACAGGTCGTGGCTGTAGACGAATATCTTCTCCATTGCTCCAGCTGGAAGAGCTAAGGAGGCAGCCAGGGATGCGAGTGCATCTGCGTACGCATTTTGCCTGCGCGGTACATGGTCGATGTAGAAGCTCGTAAACCCCTCGGCCATGCGGATAGTTGCACTGTAATAGGGTACTAAGTCTTCATGTCTGACTTCGTACCCCCGCGAACTTGGATGACGATGAGCTTGGAGTCGCCGTATGCCTCGAGATTTTTAACGCCAATCTCGTCGGCGAATTGCATCCCAATCAAAAGAGCGTTGTACTCTGCCACATTGTTGAACAAGGCTCAGTTAATGAGACAGCTCGGGGAATCACATAATTTTGTGGGGATACAAGTACTACCCCCACCCCTGCTACTAAGTGTCCCCTCGGGCTGTTCTTGATGCACCGTCGAAGAAAAGTTGCCATACTTGACTTTTGAACGATGTCTGAGTCAGGCAGACTTCAGCAACTTCATCTGGGAGATCCTCGTAGACTTTGACTGCCCTCGGCTCTGGGTGCTCAGCTAGGAAATCCGCGACTGCTTGTCCCTTAATGGCCTTTGTGGTAAAAAGCGCATCTCATATTGGGAGAGCAATATGGCCCATTTTGCCAGTCGGCCATTTAGCGATGAAGGTTTAGTCATAAGTAACCTCAGGGGGTTGACTTTTGATATGACGTTTATAGTTGGCCTACCAGATAGTGTCGCATTTTCTGGATAGCAAACACTAGTGCCAAACATTCCTTCTCGATCGGGTTATACCGATGTTCGGCTCCGATCATTGTTCTACTCAGATAGTAGATTGCTTGCTCACGTCCCTGATCGTCATTCTGAGCTAGTAGAGCTCCCAAAGAATGATCCATTGCTCAGACGTACACCAGAAACGGCTTTCCGGATACTGGAGCTGCAAGGACTGGTGGTTGGGTGAGGTATTGCTTGATTTCCTCAAACGCTTTTTGGCAAGCGTCATCCCAAATGAATGAGACACCCTTCTTCATCAGCTTAGCGAAGGGTTGGCATCTTCCGGAGAGGTGTTGAGATAAACCTGCGGATGTATGCCAATCGTCCTTGCAATCCCCTGAGTTCCTTGAGATTTCTGGGGGTTGCATCTCCTGGATAGCGCGAACCTTTTCCGGGTCCAAGTGAATTCCGGTGGATGTTACAACAAATCCTAAGAATTTGCCACTGGCCACCCCCAGGAAGGACTTTGTGGGATTCATCTTCAATTGATGAAACCCGCATGATGTCGAAGACCACCTTCAGGTCTGCTATATGATCACCTTTAGTGCGGCTTTTTTACCGCGATGTCATCAACATAACATTCCACCGTTTTGCGTATTTGCTGATGGAAAATGGCATTCATGGCCCTTTGATATGTGCCCTGCATTTTTCAGTCCGAAGGGCATGACGGTATAGCAATAAACCCCCAATGTGTCCTGAAGGAGGTGTGCTTTTCATCGTCAGGATACATTTTGATTTGATTGTATCCTGAGAATCCATCCATGAAGGACATTCGCTCGAATCCGCAAGTATTGTCAATCATAACGTCTGTGATTGGCAATGGGAATTCGTCTTTGGGACAAGCCTCATTTAGATCACGGAAGTCGATGCAGATCTGGATCTTTCCGTTCTTCTTGGAGACGGGGACGATGTTGGCTACCCAGTCAGGATGTAGTTCTTCCCTAATGAAGCCAGAATCAATAAGTTTTCTGACTTCTGATTGAATTGCCTCCATTATTTCTGGGCGAAACCGTCGCTGCTGTTGTTTGACAGGTTTTGCATCCGGATTGATGTTGAGGCGGTGCATAGCCACTTGAGGATCAAGTCCAGGCATGTCCTCGTAATTTCCAGGCGAAGACGTCTATATACTCTTGTACAAGAGATATTAGATCTTTCTTCTCTGAAGGTGACAGGCCGTCACTTATGAAGATGGCTTAGGGTTAGCCTCATCTCCTAGGTTGATCTGAACAATCTTATCTTCTGTGGGTGGCTCGCGCTGTTCAAAGCGGGTGTCCTAAAGAGCATTTAAATGTTTGATCCAAGGATCTGTATCGGATTGGATCATTTCTTCATCTCCATCTTCGAGGTGGCTTGTCGAACCATGTTCACTGAAAGTTCCTGAAGATGTTGCCGACACTGACATCTGACTCCCAGGATGATGTGTCTGAAGAATAATTGTTGCTCGACGATTCTTGAGAATCGGAGGCTGATGGAACCGGAGTTGATACATAGCCCAACCCCCGGCGTGTCCGATGATAATAATCGGGGGTCTTCCCTTTTGGCACAAAGGATTGAAGCAACGTCCTCCTTCCTTTGCCGAAGTTCAACCCGGGTCTGTCGGTTAGATCGTACCCCATGCACTTCATCATTTTGAGTGCTTTTGGTTCATAATGATCGAACTGAGGTGATTCCTCCTCACCTTCCGGTCGTCGCGGGGCGTTGGTTCAGACGAAATTCGCCCAAAGAGAATTGGTTTTTGGCCTTTCCGTCTCGCTGGAACCATGAATATAGATTCTTACGCATTATCATTGTCTTGGTATGTCTCGAAGGATGATTTCACTGGTACATGCAATGATGTCAAGGCTCCATTGCGACCAGAGATCGTCATCTATATCAGTGCTAGTGTCTGACGGTATTGAATCAGAAGCACACGCAGAAAAATACGCAAAATCTAAATCTTCATTAATATACCAACCGCCTACATCATCGGTGGTATTATCGACATCGGGTTTATTAGTGCCCGTTACAAGTGGTTCTAACTCCCACAGGCACTCTTCTTTCTCAAGCTCAGTGTCAGCCTCATTACCAGAGTCTGGCTCTTCTGGTTATGGGGCTTCATCCGTTTCCACCAGATCTTGGTACAGCAAAGAGTCGGTGAAATAATCTCGACCCCCTTGAACGGATGCCTTTCGGCAATCAACGTCTGCACATTTCCACCCCCGTCAATGTACTTCATGACTTGGTGGAGAGTGGAGGGAACGATGGAGTTGCGGTGAATCCACGGTCGTCCCAGAGCAACATATTGTAGGAAGTGTCGGCATCGATGATGTAGCATGTCACCTCCGACTTGAGGCTTCCAATCTGACACTTGAGCTTGATCTTCCCCATCGGACTGGTCTGGTTGGCATTGAACCCATAGATAGTCGTCTAGGTAGGGCTCAAACGATGGGTAGGGATGCCGAGATGTTGCATGACCCGGCGAGGCATGATGCTCAACGCGGACCTGGATCTACCTGGATGCGGTTTACCTCAGACGATCCAATATACCCTGTGAAGTACAGGGGTCGATCATGCTTCCCTTTCACCTGCATATCATCTGCCGTGAAGGTGATGCAGGGGGCGTTCTGGGAGGTGTTGAGGCAATGCTCTACATCTCCTCCTTCGGCACCTGGGTCATGAAGACCTCAGCATTTGCCAGAGCTTCTTGCAGAGCTTCCCTGGTCGACTTTGATAGTCTAAGAAGTTCATACAAGGTATGCGTGCCGGAATGTTGGCCAACTGAGCCAGGACATCAAAGCGGTAAGTGGCGTAGATCCTTCCGTATTGCCCTTTTGAAGGGCTCTAGAAAATCGAGTCCCCTTCTGCTTCTCCACAGGTGGCTTTGTGGAGGGCCTGACTGGCTCCGCAGTTGGTTGTGGAGGGACTTCTGCCGTTGCGCCGTACTGTTTCAAGTACGCCTGTCCTGAACGGGTTCCCGCCATCGGTTGGTTGGGCTCTGCGGCCAGGACTATCGTTTCTCCTCTGAGTCGGTCAGTGAAGGGATATCAGTCTCCGCTTCTCGAGAGGAGGCACCTACCACATTGCAGGATGAGGCTTTTGCCTTGCCTTTGGATTTCCTGTTGGTCACAGTAGTCCATTGCTGTTCATTGACAAGGTCAGGGTGGACCCACATAATTTCCCCTTGAGGTGTAGGGACGGGTACCAAGCCTTTCTCTTGCTGCTGTGAGGGTCTGTGTTGACCACTCTCAGTCTCCTCTTAGGATAGGAGCTACCCCCGCAGGCGTTGGAGGTTGTCTCCCGAACTGGAGAACTGACGTCACATTAGCCGTCACCTTCTTCTGCTCTGGTCGGAGTTTTAACACCTCTGCATCAATCAGAGCTTAAAGGACGTCCTTGAAGACATAGCAGCTTTTGGTAGGATGTCCCAACATTCTGTGGTACATGCAGTAGTTGGGATTGTCGGTCTTGCCGACTTCCTCTGGGCGTCGAGCTCAGGGAGCTTCAGTCGGTTGCTCTTGTTGAGTAGTTTAAAGAGCGAATCAACATGTTCCTCCTTGAAGGAATACTGTTTGTTGGCGCGTGGCTGGCTTGAAGAGCCACTTGCCTTGCTGTTTGAGGTTTGGCGGGAGATTTGGTCTCCGTGGCCAAATTATCCTTCCGCTTTGTTTGGAGGGATGTGTCCGGCGCACGCCTTGTCGACCTTTCCGGCCTAGGCTTACCTTCCTCCGCTCGGACGCGGGCGACAATCTCCTCAACCTGTTCACCTTGTTGGACTAATTGCTTCCAGGTGCGGCTTTCAGCAACTCCTATTGAGCAAGGAGTGAGGTTTGGAGATTGTGGCGGCATGTTTCCACCAGGGTGGCCTGGGTCATACCGCTTGGACACCGGAGTGCCTTGTTCCGAAATTTTTCCATGAAAGATTTGACAGACTCCCCTCTCCGCTGTTTGGTAGCTAGAAGGGTAGGCATTGTGACCTCCGAGTCATCCTCGAAGAAGCGTGTTAAGAACAGCTTCTCCAGATCGCCCCAGTTCTTGATAGAACCTTCTGGGAGCTTCATAAACCATTCAAAGGCTAACCCTTTCAGGGTGCCAATGAACAGGCACGCCAAAATAGCGTCATTATCCACTACATTCCCGGTCTGGGATTTGAAGTAGTAAATGTGCTGGTTGGGGGACCCCTTCCCGTCAAATGCTTGGAGGGTTGGAGCCTTGAACTTAGGAGGGTACGGGACTGAATCCCACTCAGCCGGATAGGGCTGGACCACTCCTACTTCTTGGAGATCTTTGCGATTAGCAAGGGCCTCGAGGCGTCGCTCCATTGACTCATCCTTTTAACATGAGCCTTTTCCTGGTCTTGGTCGCCTTTTACTTGCGACGAGGACTTGGACGAGCCGGAGGTAGATCGCCGTGTCTCCTCAGAAGGTTCGGAAGATGAGCTTTCTCCCTTTTTCGCTTTGCCCTTTGACTTTTAGGAGGGGACCTCCTCCTGTCTTCGAGCAGCTGTGCAATCGCCTGCTTGAGGGAGTTGATAGATTCCTGCTGAGCAAGAATCATATCCATTTGTGCCTTCTGGATCTGCTCCAAACGTTTAGTCGTCTCCTCAGGAGCGCCTGTCATGTAGGCGGAGGTCTCCTTCTCGACGGAAGAGTTCGAAGCCCTTGATTCCGCTACAGCGGAGTGGGAATCATTAATGCCATGGGCTAAGGCATTATAATCAATTGGGTGAATGGCCCCAGTCCGGGTGCGAGTGTGTCGATACACTCCTTCCGTTCAGAGTCAGACTCGGAGTCGTCTGAGCTGACTGCAAGTTGTTTTCCCTTGCTCCTGCTTGTCATATTCGCAGTGAGCTCCGGGTACTCAACGTCAGAGAAGGTTCTCCTTCTGTGGGAGCGTCTTCTTTTAGCTGACGGAGGAATCAGGGTCAGCTGTCTGACTAAAGACTGCTGGTGCACGCCTGACCCACAACGGCACTCAGTGAGCATATGGATGAGCCGTTGGCAGCAATACGACGAAGTGGCCTGATTGGCACTTCTTTTCTTCGTCAGATAATCCCTCAAATCTATGGGAGGGGGATTGAAAAGATCAACCTCGCAACGTCGAAGACGGGAGGCATCCATGTGATGCACAGTCTGGACGCAGACTTCAGGGACGCGGTTTTCGTGTCGCGGCTGTGGAACGCGCGTCCGGCGTCTCTCTTGAGATGAGACGCGAGTGTCGCGTTGTTGTTTGGTGCGTCGGAGCGGAGACACTTGAGAGAGGGTGGGCTGCTGGGCCCCTCGTCTCTGGGTGTGTGCTCCCTGCGTTTGACGAGACGCAGAAGCTTCGTCTTGGCGCTTGGTAAGTTGGTCCTCAGAGGACTCAACTTGAGGAGTTGCGCGTTTGGGCCGCCAGACGCGGATTTCACGTACTGGACGTGGCGCAGGCAAGGCGCGAGATTGTACGTCGCGTCCAGCCTCAGTTGGACACCGACGGTTTCAACTTGCAGCTGACGCGCACGTCTCCTCTGTCGACGCTCAGCGTTTCGATTGCGTCGAGGAGGTAGAGAGAGACCAACGACATCCTGATGCTGGCCACCAGGGATTTTGACCACGCGGGTCTCCTGAGAGACGCTGACGCGGGTGTTCTGTGCGACGCGGTTGGTCGCAAAGGCAGATGTGCCTGGGACCACGCGGGCCTTCTGAGAGGCGTTGACGCGCGTCTCTTGCTTGGCACAGTCGGCAGCAGGGGAGCTCGAGAGAGCCACAGATCGGGACTCGAGGCCATTCCCCGTTGAGACCCGGCGGCAGATGCGGGTCTTTGGACTCTTGGAGCCAGAAGAGAGAAACTCTTCGTACTTCGCCTGGTCGAACTCGACAACGAGCGATTCGACCATCTTTCCCTCATGGTGGATGTCATCTTGCGCCACTACCTGTTCGTCAGTAATGAAGGTTGTCCCCAGCGGAGTCGCCATCTCTTGTATGACCCGGGAAAGGAGAGAGACAGTGAATTGCAGTAAAAGTTTTCCTTGAATCGAATGAAAAGGATTACAACAACAACTGTTCCTTCCGGTTACAAGGGAGGGAGGATATTGAATCTTGAATCCCCCCTTTGTTTAAGGCTGGGTTCTTCGTGTGGCGGTGGAGAGTGAATCTTGTTCTCCGTTGACCGGATGACCGTCCTTCAGGGATCTCCTCTTCGGCCGGTAGAAAGAGTAACTCAGCTCCGTCTACCAAAACTCTAAAAGAGAAGGTAAGCGAAGAGTCACTTGTACGCAGCAAGCTAGCTTGAAGAGTCGAGTTCTCTCTCTGTTGATGATCTCTCCGTTGTCCTCTTCTCCTTCTTTTTTTTTTGATTGCCAAAAGTCTGACCTCTTCTTCATAGCGACGGGGCTATTTATAGAGGTCTTAGGGGGTGAATGTGCCCCCCTAAAAGCGCTCCACAATGAGGGCCAACTTCCCCGCTACATGGGCGGTAACTAACCCACGTGCCTGCTAAAGACACGCCACGATGGGAGCTGGTTTCCCTTACGTGTAGGCAGTGATTGGTCCCTTAACCAAGGCGGTTATAACTGAGACGCGGGTTTCGGGCCGACGCGCCTTGATGCTGAGACGCGGGTGTCAAGCCAACGCGCCTTGATGCTGAGGCGCGGGTGTCAGGCCGACGCGCCTTGATGCTGAGGCGCGGGTGTCAGGCCGACGCGCCTTGATGCTGAGACGCGGGTGTCAGGCCGACGCGCCTTGATGCTGAGACGCGGGTGTCAGGCCGACGCGCCTTGATGCTGAGACGCGGGTGTTAGGCCGACGCGCCTTGATGTTGAGGCGCGGGTGTCAGGCCGACGCGCCTTGATGCTGAGACGCGGTTGATAGTCCTCGCGTCTAGAGCTTGAAACTTTGCTTTTCAATGGCTTGTCCTCTAGTAACTTTTGGACAGCCTACATGTCCACACAAGACCTCCCACACTGGAAATCTTCACTGAGGAATTTGTAATTAAAAACTTAGGAGTACACAACTCCTCTCTCCAACAACCACCTCTACACAAGAGGCAAGGCACAAAGTCAAAACAACAATTACCTCTACACAAGAGGGTTAAAGGCACAAAGCCAAACTCCACCAACAATCACCTCTACACAAAGAGGGATAGCCACAAATCCAAAGCACAACCTCCTCTACACTTAGAGGGATAGGCACAAACCAAAGCAAAGAAGGGATTACAACTTGGTGATCTCAAAGACCACAAATAACTCTTGGTGATCTAAATAGACCACAAACGATATTTCCCACAAAATAAAATCCTATAGATAGGATAGAGATGATAGCTCAAGTGTGAGAAAACAAGAAGTTTGAAAAACAAATCACAAAGAAAAATACTTGGGAAAAATGCTAGAAGAAGATAGAAACAAAAATCAAAACCAATTTCCCCAAGACTCTCTTTTTCTTTAATTTTTCAAACCCCTGAAAATAAAATAAAGATAAATCTTTTTGGCACAAAAACTCTTCTAAAATCTTGCTGCAAAACACTTGTAATATGGGAGAAAAAGCTCTTTATAAATCTTGTGAAAAACAGCCCAAGAGATGGCTATTTTTAGCCTTTCAAAAAATATATCCGTTGCAGCCAGAAAAAGGCAGAAATGCCCTTCCGGTCGACCGGCCAACGGTCAGATTTCTGACCGTTGTGCCTCCAGTCGATCGCCCCGATCGATCGGGCCAAGCCTGTCGGTTGATCGCCCGGTCGACCAGCAGCACCCGAGAGTTGGTGCTTACAGTCGTCGACCGACCTTGTAGGCTGGGTCCGTACACGTTCTCATGCACATCGGTCGACCAGTACGGTTGACCGACCACTGGTCCGGTTGACCGTACGGTCGATCGCCAGTGTTGTCTGGCTGAAATTTAGGGACTTGAAACTTAGGGATTTTAATATCAATAAAATCCCATAAAATCCTATAATTTCACAAAACAAGTTCTTGTAAGATATTTGAATAAGAAATATGCGTGACCAAAATTAACACATATTACAAACTATTTGAACTATTATTGTGATATAAAATTAGGCTTAAACATAAAAATCGTATTTTCCGAAAACCAAAATTTGAGATGGAAAACCGATTTTTCCCAAACTTATATAAATACAAAAACAAGATATTAAACTCTTTTTGAGTATATTGTATATGGATAGAATCACTACACATGTAATGTATATATCTATGTTTTTGACATGAATTCAAAAATAAGTTTTGTTAAATACAAAACTCCAAATACATGAATAGGATCATCAAAATAAGTTTTTTCAAATATGTGAAGTATATATGTATATAGATGAAATCTAATATACATTAAACCATGTAAACTTGTTTTGAATCTATCTATTCATGAAAATCTTGCATATGTGAACTTGAAATCCAAACCGGTTGAAGCGAAAACCAAACTTATTGAACTTGTATATGTGTGAACTTGAGCATATCAATGCTATCTATCTTTACACAAGATCTAAATATAAATAAACTGAACAAACTGAACAGTCTTCTTGTAGAACACCTTCTCCAAGTCAACTCGATCCAAACACGATCCAATGAGTGCTAGATGCAATCTTGACGCGTGAGCTCTTGAATCTACATTAGTTAGCTCCTAAAACTCCTTTGTTGGAGCTAAACATCTACTAATATCTTGATTCATAACCAAAACTATATAACACAAGATCATTAGTAATTAACCTTCATAAGTTAGTCATCATCAAAACTAAGGTGAAAGGCCTCTGGGCTAACAGCTACACCATTCTCTTTGGTATACGGGTGTGAGGCCATACTTCCACTTGAAATTTAGATCCCATCTCTCCACGTTGCCTTGACACAAAGATGATAATGAGGAGAAGCATCAACTGCGACTCCAGGAGTTGGAAGCTTTGGACGATAAACGCCTATAAGCTCAACAACAAATCGAGTTTTATCAAGTTCGAATTACCAGAGCCTTCAATAAGAAAGTCAGGACTGGACTTTCAAGAAAGGTGACCTTATCTTAGCTGTCAGAAGACCCATGGTGATGACACATAAGACTAAAGGAAAAATTTCTGTTAAAATGGGAAGGACCATTTGTAGTAGAGTCAGTCTACTCGAATGGAGTATACCGCCTTATTACCCTAGACGATGATACGCTCATGATGCCGATCAATGGCAGATTCTTGAAAAAGTACTATCTTTAACAGGATTCTTCTCATGATCAGGTTAACATTACACCTCTGATCAAACTTTCAGATCCAAGATGTTTGGATGAGTGCCAAAAAAGCTTCTTCTTCAATAGATGATATTACGGTCGATCATTGTCGAGCCAACCAAACACTGATTACATCATGATGCATGATGTAAACATCGAAGAAAAGACAAAGTGTGAAACTTTAGTTTTAGCCTTGTTACTCTTTTTTAGTTTATCTATGAACATCTGACGCCTCTGATGGCTAAGGAATGAGGAAAATGTTTTCTTTAAGTCTAACATAAGTCCTCAACAGCTCATCACGCTGAGGGAAATAGCATGACTAGCCCAATTAAAATGGTAGTTGGTAAAGGCATACCAAATCTGTTGATAGCCGAGAATTTGCTAAAAATCCTAAGGGACTTGGTCCCACCTTCCTCTCCAAAATCCCTTACCAATTCCTTTCATAGAATGGTAGGACTACAAAATATACTTGTACCCATTTTCCTGGTGAAATGAGCACAGACTTGTCGCGTTAACAGTAAACCTCTAACAAGCCATTTTCCTCGACCCTCAGTGGAGTCAGTCAAGTTAACATTAATCCTTTGACAATAAAATTTCACTAAATACCTGCTCAAAATCTCTCTACTGTTATGTTAATATTACACCTCTAACGGCAAACCTCTCATGCCCCTAGAAAATCAATGTTCATCACGTTAATATTACACCTCTGACAGTTCATTCTATCTTTCACCAAAATCCTCTACCAATTACCTCCCATGAAGTGGTAGGGCCCACAAACTTAATCACTGTTATGTTAATATTACACCTCTAATAGTGAAAATTTCAGTGCTCTCCAGCGAGTAACGACTTTCACTTGTCGCTCCCTTACATGGAGTCACCATTCTTCAAAATTTCAAGTTAACACCTTTGATATTTCAAAATTCACTTGTCAATTCTCCTCAATAGAATGGCAAGCCCTCAAATTGCTCATATTGTAAATCAACTCTTGTTGTCGTATTAATACTACACTTATGACAAATTAATGTTAAGTTTAATGTCACACCTCTAATAGTGATCAAGTTGCTGCCAAGTTCAATAATAAATCTTTGACAGTCACTTTTCTCAGGCCTCCATATCGAAGCTGAGATGAGCGATGCTAAGTTTAACATCACACCTCTGGCATCCATCTCATTGTTAAGTTTAACAATACACCTATGACATGACTTTCCTCGAACTTCTGTATCGAAGTCGAGATGACTAGTGCTAAGTTCAAAATTACACCTCTAGCATTAGCTCCACTGTTAAGTTTAACACTATACCTATGATAGTGGTATCTTGAGTTTTTTCCAAACGAAACTGAAATTCCTGTGGAGGTAAGTTAACAGTACACCTCTAGCTCACATCCTTATCAAGTTAATATTACACCTCTGACAAGATTCAATCCAATCCGTTAAGTTAATATCGCACCTCTAACGGTAAAGAAATATTTAAATCCCTGACGGGACTAGTCTTACTTGTTATTCTCATCAACAGAATGGCAGGTCCACTTAAAATCACTATTAGGTTGATATCACGCCTTTAACAGTATTCTCACTAATTCCCAACTCAGTCTTAATTATGAAGACTCAATCACAATTCTCCACAGAGTGAAAACTTCACTTGTCATTCTTATCCATAGGATGGCAAGTCCATAAAACCTATTCTACTCCTATCAAGTTTAATATCACACCTCTGATAGTAACTTTTTTTAAAATTTCGTAAATGGAATTTTCAGAAAAGATTTATTCAGCCCGGTCAGACATCGGGACTTTAGCTTGATGGTGGAAGCTCTCAGAAACCGCGTCTGTTTGAAAGTATCCTCATTAGATTCTGTGGTGTATGAGCTGGTGGATGCACTGATCCTTTCAATTATTTCTTCATCAGTGCTGGGAGCTAGCCTGGTCATCGAGTCAGTTTTATTCACCCTAGGGAATAGATAATTTGCCCATGACATCTGCTTAACTCTCCCACTTCTCCATCCTGTCACCTGCCCACAGATGTGAAAGTGGTACAGGACCTCCCAATAAGTCTTGTACACCAGAGGATCACTCTTTTTCAGCAGATGTAGCTCTTCTGTCGACGGGACGTATTCATCGTAAGGGGCATCTCCATCACCAGCTCTGAGACTTCGTACATCTCATGGAAGGCAAGTCATATTTCCCCGATGGGAGTGAAGAACATGCAGGTCTCTGGATTACACCACTCTAGGACAGTGTAGAAATATTGGGTGCTCTGCGGAATGTCGTACTGGACAGCCCTCACAGCCCCGTGCAGTCCAGCCTGCAGTAAAAGGTTATTCAAATTCTGCAAGAGCAAACCCTACCATTCTATTCTACCATGTTTTGTCGGTAGAGTATCCATCTAATGGCACGAAATTCTAGAGGAAAGTCACCCCTCACATCCAAGAATTGTCTGATGAAGGTGGCCGTAAGTTGTGGGGTCTCCCCTGTTGGATATTCAGTACTGACCAAACCAGGCTGCAACCCAGCACATCCCTCCCATGACCGACGATGAAGGTTTCACGGGCACCTATCTTGCCCAGGGAAACTCTAGAGATTGGCTTGACCAACTCCCAGTCCATTGTCTGACACACGGAGATATGCTGCAGGTAGGCCAAGGGATACATCCGCTCTATGTTTCGGGAGGAAGACCTCCTGTTGCCAATCTGGCGAAGCCATTTATAATCCCCTTCATAAAGAGCAGCCTCATCCTCCTCATCGAGTCACCAAAGAAGAGTCGGGCTTCCTTAGTTAGGCACGAGAATTCGATTCAAACTGATCATCAGAAATGATTTCCCGGATAGTAAGCATACTGGCATTGCTGAGCCTTCTTGACAATCCCTTGGTTTCAGAGCAAACACTGGAGCAGCCTCTTGGAGCACGAACGTAAGGTTAGGATGGGCACCACCTACATGTCCAAAGTGATTCCTTTTGGACATAGGATTCGAGGTGTATCACCCTGCAAAAGGACAACACAATAGTCAGCAACCTGAAAATTGTCTAATTGTTGAAGGTCAGACGCAAGGTTCACCTCATAACAACGTCTAATGATTGAGACGCGAAGTTCATTGAAACCCGCGTCTAAACTCAAAGAGGCGAGGCTCATGTAAAGTCCGCGTTTGAAACTCCACAACTTAGAAATTTCTCTAAGTATTGGAATCAGATGCGAGACTCAGTGAACCCGCGTCAAACCTCAGAGATTCGAGGTTCACATAAAGTCCACGTCTGAATTCCACCACTTAGAAAAATTCTCTAAGTGTTGGATTCAACGTAAGGCTCAATGAAGCCCGTGTTCAATAAACAGACATAGACTCAAGATGATGAAGCGAAGGCGCAGAGGTCGTTAAACCTGCGTCTTACCTACAAGTGCAAGAGTCGCATATGAAAATCAAACACGTGAGTGAGGCTCGCGTTGGCGGTTCAACTCAGAAGAAGCTTAAGGATTAAGGTAACTCTTCAAGTTCTTGAATGTTGGAAACTGATTCGAATGATTTTATTACCTGAAATGGGGGCCTCTTGCATTGAGGAACCTCTCATTTGAACCTCTGGAGCGACAACGCTCGAGTATGAAGTCACAAGCTTGGTCTTTGGGGCCATTTTGACAGTAAATTCTATGGAGAAGATAAAAAAGTAGAAAAGGCTTGAAGCTTTTCTTAGGTTCTTAAAGCTCTGAACGCAGAGTTCAACGAGGAAGGAAATAGTGTAATGATGACTCTTAAAAGACTGTTGTCTTTTTATAGACACAGTAATCTACCAAGATAAGCGGCCCGTATCTCGAGACTGATCATCGTCAGACGCGTAGCAGTGCGCCCAGAACGCGGACCTCACTTTTTAATAGAACAGTGTCTCTTCAAGCTCCGCCGACACGTGGCAATGCACCCAGAATGCGAGTCTCGCGTTTAACAGAGTCGCGTCTCTTCAGCAAAGAGAGGACCGCGTCTCTACCTTGAAGTCTACATCAGTTCAACAAAGTGAGAGTTGCGTCTTCACTTCGAAGACCACATCTCTTCAGCATTCTCTAGCTCGCGTCTTGACAAAACAAGAGAGCGGTGCCTCTGCTCCCAACGAGAGTTGCAAGTTCGCATTTGTAACACTCAGAGCAGTGTTTCTGCATCAAGTGAAAGGCGCATCTTTAAAGGAAACTCGCACCTTGGCAAAATAACAGAGCCGCGTCTCATCAACAAAGAGAAGTTCACGTCCTCACCTCAAAATCTGCGTCACTTCAACAAAGTGAGAGCTGTGTCTCCACTTTGATGTTTGCGTCTTTCCAATAAATGAGAGTCACATTTTTACTTCATACGAAGTCCGCTTCTCCAAGGCAACAAGACCTTTGTGTCTGCAATATCTGTGTTCAGTCTTTACTTCTGCAATCAGTTCAATAGTACACTGATGAAAATAGATAACTATTCTCCCAGTTCAGCAATACACCAACAACTAGCTCAGAGCACTGAGGAGGTCTGGACTGCATATCTAGACGTCACGACAATCATCTCTGGTGGCTTCAAAGAGTTTTATATTACACTCACGAAGACCAAGATCCGGACAAGATCGAGCTCAAGATATCTCAGAAGATTGTCAGTCCAGTCTTGAGAACTTGCTGCTAAAAGAAAAGTCTAAAGTGTTTCAAAACCCGTCCCAATCAACCGCGGAGTTTTGAAAACTTTGGAGGGGTTCTGTAAACTGTCCAAAAATTACTGAAGACAAGTCATCAGATAGCAGAGTCTATACTTCAAACGCGAGGCTAATTAAAGCTATTCATGCAACGCCAAGACGTAGGGCTCGAAACTTGCACCCCTGCATCACTGCAAGGCCAAACACAGAGCTCGAAGCCTGCATCTCAACACCACTGCAGTGTCAAGACGTGAGGCTCGAAACCCGCGTCCCAACATCACCGCCGCTTCAAGTCGCGAGGTTCGAAACCCGCGTTCCAGCATCACTGTAATGCTAAGACGCAAAGCTCGAAGCCCGCCTCTAGCAAATCTCGAGCCCGCGTCCAGCAGCATCTCAATGGCTAAACGTAGAGCTCAAGGCCGCGTTTCAACTGCAAGTGAGCTCCGCGTCTCAGTTGTAACCGCCCTCATTATCTGGTCAGTTGCTGCCCACGTAATGAGGGGAGTTAACCCCCATTATGGAGGGGTTTTAGGCGACAAATTTACCCCTAAAACCCTATAAATAGCTCAGTTTGCCATTGAAGAGAGGTTGAAATTTTTCAGCTGAGGAACACTGATAAAGAGTTAAATTCTTCTACCAACTTGCTGAGTTTAAGTTTTTGCTTAAGTCTCTTGAGATTTCATTGGATAGAAGCTGTGCTACTCCATCTGTGATCCAAGGAGAAAATTTTCAGAAGAGCTTGACGTTCACCCGGTCAACATAAAACAAGATTCACTTTTCACCGCTATGTAAAGAAACCAGTCTTAAACAAAGGGGATATCCATCATTCTTCCCTCTTTTGTAATCGGATTATTGATATGTTGTAATTTTCTTTACAATTAAATAAAGAATTTACACGCCTTCAATTAATATTTTTCCGAGGAAACAACTAGTTGAGAATTTTGCTCGAGCGAATTTGATTGTCGGCCTGGCTGGTAGTCGATAATGGAGGTCCATGACTGGGCCAGATTGATGGGCGATGTCTGGACACAGGCAGGGTGCTCGGGCTTCAGCAGTGAAGAGGAGATGGCATGGAAGAGAGGCGGAGATCTCTTGATGCTGTGTTTGCACGAAAAAGAGTCATCGACAAATAGTTAGAACTCGACAATACTTTTAAGAGAAGAAAAAATTTGTTTATAGAGAGATAGATAAGAGAAGATAATTATAGTAACCGGTATACTAATTAGAGCATCTCCCCACTAATCGCGATTTAATAGGGCATCCCACCGCTATTAGAAAGAATCTTCATGATCCAAACAAATTCACAAAGAGAATAGAAAATTTTTATTGATTATTTCTTTTAAAAATGTGAATACTATAGCCAAGTAAAATAGTACTCTCCTACTTACAACCAAAATAGAAATTATAATCCTAAAAAAATTAATAACCTAAAAGAAACTAAAATTACAAGAAATAAAAATTGCTAATCCTAATACTATTAGAACAATTGAATCCACATTGAGTTGACACGTCTTCTCCAATGATGATAAATGCTCCATGTCTTTGGTGTCCATCAGCGCGCATCTTACTATAGAAAGAAAATGTTTTTGTACATTCTGAGTCTGGTTTAATCTACCATGTGAAGTTATTTTTCCAACAATCATATTCGTTTTAATTTGCCTGAGCACTTAAAATATTCACAATTTGCAGCAAGGAAACAGGGAGGGAGTGAGGAAGGAATATTTTCTGTGCTTTTGGCTTGACTCCTCCGCGAATACTTGATTAAAGAAGAAAACAAGTTAGTCAGGATAAAAACAGTGTGTATTCATAAAATGACACAAGTTTTAGTTTACTTGGGCATCAACAGAAGTGCACAAGCTAGCATTCTCAATCCTACTTTTTTTTAATTTTTGGGAAGACTCAATCTTACATTTTAAAAGTCCACTGGAGTATAAATAAAGAGATTCCATCTTCACAAGTCTCCTGCTAACGGAAACTTTATTTAACTATTTATTGGTTACGATGCATATTATATGAGCGTATGTTATACTCTCTCTCTCTCTCTCTCTCTCTCTCTCTCTCTCTCTCTCTCTCTCTCTCTCTCTCTCTCTCTGTGCAATCCTTTGACCTCTCTGTTTCCTTCTTGTTAATGGCTTGTTCATTGGTACTTAGTTCGGGATGGATCCTTGCATCGTTCTTCTATTTGTCCTCTGTATTTGATAGCAGGTATTGTGTTGAAGCTTCACGTCGGAACTTCCTAAATCCAGATTCGTCAGAGACAACTTCTATAGTGAGTAAGCAGTACAGAACTGCATACCATTTCCAACCTCTTCAGCACTGGATAAATGGTATGTTCATGCTCTCTCATTAACTCTATCAGCCTTGTTTTCTGACTTTTGGTGCAAATTAATACTGTTATTCCAAAGTCTATAATGTAGAAATCGTGCTGTCTGGTTGGTTCATTTTGCCATCACATGAATCTTCTCTTTTATGTCTATTATCCGCTTTAATCAGACGATTACGGTATCATTGAATGAAAAGAGATTCTAAGTAATATTCGTATAGAAACTCGCCAAGCTTAATTTTCCAAACTGGTTCATGGTGGATTGATTTTAGAGTTAACTATTTTGATATTAGAATGTCTTCCAGAATTTTGTGTTGCTTTGCTCATACTAGTAACATATCGAAGTCTTGGACAAAAATAAGCCTACTTTTATTGCAGGTCAGTCCTTGTCACCATTTGTTCATCATTTCTAGGAACACCCAAAATTATTTGAGCAAAACACATTCTTTCTAATTAATTACCAAGAGATCTTCATTTACCATCTTATTTGGTGATTTCAGACAGTCAGATAAATGATTGTTCTTTCTGGCCATTATATTGTCAGGAATATTTAAAATACTTCTTTAAATTCTGGAAATATAGGAGAAGAATAATGTGAAATATCTGAGTAGCAAAACTATAAATAGATATATCTTGAAAATATCATCTTATTTCCACAATAATACTCATAATATTATTAGAGTTCATTTGCTATACATACTAAGATCAGAGGTTTCTATACTTAATCTGAAAGTTTGAGATAGCTATAATAGCATCCAAACCAAAATACTAAAACAATCTAAAATAATTCAGCAGAAACATCATCCCTTAAACAACCAAATATACAAGTGCCAAAAACTAATTATTCCTCACAGAAACAAGAAAGTTGAAACTATCTTTATTTTTCATCAACTAAATCTTCAATACTGAAATATTATCTTAATGAAGAGGCCAATATACTGAACACTATTTGCAGTCAAGTTTATTCGGTTTTCTAATCTGTCAGTCTCCTTTGCTATTTGCATGACTCACACATGGACTTGTTTGACCTCAACTCATTCATTGAAAGATCCAAATGCGCCAATGTACTATAAAGGTGTATACCACTTGTTCTACCAGTACAACCCATATGCTGCAATATGGGGCAACATATCATGGGGTCACTCAGTCTCAACTGACCTCATTCACTGGACTGGGCTTGAACTTGCACTCTCCCCTAATGATCCTTTCGACATTAATGGGTGCTGGACCGGGTCTGCCACGATCCTACCAGGCAACAAACCTGTTATCATCTACACAGGCAGCGACACAGAGAAAAGGCAGGTCCAAAACATTGCATACCCAAAAAACATGTCTGACCCATTCCTTCGTGAATGGATAAAACCCGACTATAACCCACTTATGGAGCCAGTTGATGGACTCAACTCTAGTCAATTTCGTGACCCGACCACAGGCTGGCTTGGTCGGGACGGGCTATGGAGAATAGCTGTTGGGGCCGAGATTGGACTAAAGGGGCGGGTCTTGTTATATAAGAGCAAAGATTTTGTACATTGGGTTCGAGGTAAGAATCCGTTGCATGCTACAAACGGGTCAGGTATGTGGGAATGCCCGGACTTCTATTCTTTGAAGGGAAAGGAGGAGAAGAAATATGTGCTGAAGATGAGTTTGGGAGAGACTCAGTCTGACCATTACATGTTGGGGAGGTACGATGAGGAGAAAGATGTGTTTGTGCGTGATGACACATCGGATGATTACAGGATGTGGCGAAGGTATGATTATGGGGAATTCTATGCATCAAAGACGTTCTTTGATGAAAAGCAGCGGCGGAGGATCTTGTGGGGCTGGGTGAATGAATCCGATAGTGTAGCGGACGATGTGGCAAAAGGATGGTCTGGTATTCAGGTATGTTACTTATGTATGCTCTCATGTTTCTTCTTGTTTTGTTAATCTCTCTTTAATGGACCTCATGAATCTTTTCCCCACTTCACTAGAAGAAAATGTACTTGTGTAGTTTGAATGATCTAAGATGGATACTCCTTATATGGGGAGAAATTCCTCTATACATTGTTTTGTAGCCTTGTCTTTTTTTTCTTTTTTTGGTTTGAGTAGATATACATACACGTTTTTTTTCCTTTAATGAAGGTTCTCACTTCCATATTTTACATTGTGGGCATCCAGACTGTTCCAAGGGTAGTCAGTTTGGATAGCAACGGAAGACAGCTGGTACAGTGGCCCGTCAAGGAGCTTGAATCACTTCGCAGGAAACAAAGGCGTTTGCACGACATTGAGCTCAAGACGGGAGGCCTAGTTGAAGTCAAAGGGCTAAAAGTTTCCGAGGCCTGTACCATCGCAGATGTTACTTTCATTTCTATCATGTACATGTTATTTGCTTTCGAGTTTATTGATAATTTTCCAAATTAACAGGCAGATGTTGAAGTAGAATTCGAACTGCCAGGCTTGAAGAAAGCCGAGCCTTTCAATGCCAATTGGATTTTAGACCCTTCAATGCTTTGTCGCGAAAAGGGTGCCTCCGTTAATGTGTGGTTGGCCCTTTCGGGTTGTTGGTGTTGGCTTCACATAACTTGGAAGAACATACTGCTGTTTTTTTCAGGGTTTTCAAATCTGATGGAAATTATAAGGTTCTCATGTGTTCAGATCAGAGATGGTACGATTATTGATTAATTTTGTCATGTTAATGCTTCGAGCAGATACTTAGGATCCACTAAAATATCTATAATACTGGACGATGCTTGCATATTACTTGAATTTATTGATTTCTTGTTTTGTTAATGGAGTTGGATCTGGTGATATGCTGGCAACAAGCAATAAATTTTTTCTGGTACAGTTGTTTATGACGACCGGTCAATATATTGCTTTCTTTCTTCCTTGCAAATCGCTAGATTACTAATTGACCAAGCACATGCTCATTGTTGGCAGGTCGTCCTTGAGAACAGAAGTTTACAAGCCAGCATATGGAGCCTTTGTGGACACAGACATAAAGAAAGACGGGAAGCTATCTTTGAGGACTCTGGTAGGTGAAAGTAGGCTCAGATCCAAGTGTTTTTGTGGTTTGATTGTGATTTGTGAGCACAAGACTAGATTGAAACCTAGAACACTTCGCTGAAATCATGTTGCTTTATTGAAACAGATTGATCATTCAGTGGTAGAGAGCTTCGGCGCTGGGGGGAGAACATGCATTACTTGTAGAGTTTATGCTACGTCGCTTCTGAGAGGCAACACCCATGTCTATGCATTCAACAATGGGACTGATACTGTAAAGATTTCGAACCTGAAGGCTTGGAACATGGCCAAGTCTCGGATAAGCTAAAGAGGAAGGTAGAACATATGTTTGATACGCTTCTTTGCCCATCGTTGAGTTTGAGATCAGACTCTCGAACTTGAGAAAATCAGCTAGGCCTTGAAGGAGAGATGATGGTCTCATATGTCGCCCAGAATTTCACTATGTTTTTCTCCCTTTCATAAAATTATTCAATAAAATTTGAAGGCTATGCCATCTTTTTTAAAGAAAAGAAAACTTATCCGAACACTCTTTCAGTGGTTTAATTATTTGTCAAGTGGGGATTGTTAGTATTTGGAGTGCTTCATATTCATTGGAGAAGAATTCAGATTTTTTGATAGTTTCTTAATATGAAACTGTCTCCTATTTTGATTTGAATACGGGTTTCATATTTCTCTAAGGAGATGCTAAAGAGGAAATGCGGCAAAGATTCTGATGGGACTTGTACTAGTGGAAAGTCAGATCAAGCTGGAGTTTGTCGAGAAAGCAGATGAGAATTCTAGATCAGTATCAAAGCGATGGCTAACAAGACGACCACGACAACCAAATTCGAGGTGGAGAAATTCGACGGGAAGTCCAACTTCCTATTGTGGAAGATGCGAGTAACATTGTTGCTCGTGAAGGAGGGAACACACAAGACCGTGTTTGGTATTGAGAAGAAGCCATCGAAGATCGAGGATGATGAGTGGAACGACATCGACTTCTGCGCAAAGGCGACGATCATATTGTGCCTATAAGATCAGGTCCTTTACAACGTGATGAACGAGGAGATAACTGCTGGACTTTGGTGTAGGCTGGAGAGCCTGTAAATGACGAAGAGTTTGTCGAACAAGCTCTTCATGAAGAAACAGTTATACAACTTTCCGATGAAGGAAGGTACATCTATTTTACAACATCTCAATGATTTTAATAGAATTTTAAGCGATTTGTTAGCTCTAAACATTAAGCTAGAAGAAAAGAAAAAAGCTCTTATGTTACTCTCTTCTCTTCCATCAAGTTATGACTACTTGGCGACCACCATCATGCATCGTAAGGAGACCTTAGAGTTAGAAGATGTCAGGCAGATGTTCCAAAATGACGGGCTGATGAAGAAGACAGATGTGAGCTGTCTAAAAATTACTAAAAGACAAATCATCAAAAAGCAGAGTCCAAACTCCAGACGCAGGGCTAATCATAGCCATCACTGCAGCATCAAGGCGCGAGGGTCGAAACCCGCGTCTCAGCATTACTGCAGCATCAAGGCGCGAGGGTCAAAACCCGCGTCTCAGCATCACTGCAGCATCAAGGCGCGAGGGTCGAAACCCGCGTCTCTGCATCACTACAGCACCAAGGCGCGAGGGCCGAAACCCGCGTCTCTGCATCACTACAGCACCACGGCGCGAGGGCCGAAACCCGCGTCTCAGTTATAACTGCCCTCGTTATTGGGTCAATTACTGCCCACATTATGAGGAAGTTAACCCCCATTATGGAGCGTTTTTAGGGGGCACGTTGACCCCTGAAACCTCTATAAATAGCCCCGTTTGCTATGGAGAAGGGTTCGATTGATCAGATAATTCTTGGAGAAGAATTTCGCTTGTGAGCTGTAGAAACACAAGACTTCCACCGAAAAGAAAGAGAGAGTTCAACTCTTCAAACAACTTGCTGCGTACAAGTTAATCTTTGCCTACAATCTCTTTGAGATTCCTGGTCGACAAGAGCTGTGTTACTCCGTCTGCTATCTGAAGAGATGATTCCCAAGAGGTCCTGACGTTCACCTGGTCAACGAAAAGCAAGATTCACTTTCCACCGCCACATCAAGAACCCAGCACTAAACAAAAGGGAGATTCAAGTCTAAACATCTTCCCTCCTTTGTAGTCGGAGTGTTAATCCGTTGTAATCTTTCATCTTGATTTAAGGAAATTTTACAAGGAACTTTCTCCCACCAAACAAGAGATGGCGACTCTACTGGGGAACACTTTCTCTACCGACGAGCAAGTTGTGGCGCAACGTGACATTACTTTTATGAGAAAAACGGTCGAATCACTTGTCGTAGAATTCGATCAGGCGAAGTATGAAGAGTTCCTCTCTTCTGGCTCCAAGAGCCCAAAGGCGCGGGTCTACTGAAAAGTCTCTTCGGGAACTTGGTCTCAAGTCTGCTCTAAGATCCTCCCAGACGCGACTGGTGAGAAGGATGTCGTGGCTAATCGCATCATGCGTAACGCCCGCGCCAGCGTCTCCCATGAGACCCGCATGGTTAACGTTCCTGATATTCAGCATGTTCTCATCCCCTTCCTCAGCGCCGGGTTACCGGGGGTTCCCTTCAACCCACACGACGTAACCGGAATGCTGAGCGGCGATAGAGGCGGCGTGCGCGTCAACTACAAGTTGGAACAACTGTTTGTCCAACAGAGGTAGGACGCGAAGTTCAGACCGGCGTCTCTTCTGAACCATATCAGACACGTGAAGTCCGCGTTTGGCAACCTAAACGTGAGATTCACCAAGCTCGCGTTTCTGAAGCACCGCTTCCCAAACGCCACAAGCAGCAACGCGAAGTCCGTGCTCTTTATCAAAGACACGAGACCCGCGCCTCTGTACGCGGGACCCAGCAGCCCTGCATTTCTCAAGCATCTCTACCCAGATGCGATAATCGGCAACGTGAGAGCCGCGTCTCTTCTCACCAGAGACGCCAAACTCGCGTTTCAGAGCCGCAACGTGAGAGCTGCGTTCATGAGCCCCACGTCTCAGAACCTTGCGTCTCAGCTTTGCAAAGTAAGGAGAACTCTCGCAAGTTGAAAAGCCCTCAACAATCCGAGGCTAATCTCTTCGATCCCCTTCCCACGGATCTAAGGGATTATTAGACAAGGAAGAGAAGTGCTAGTCGGATCACTCCATCGTGTTGTTGCGAACGGCTTATTGCAATGCTCTCTGAGTGCCACTGCAGTCCACGTGCAAGCCAGCAGTCTAGATTCAGACAGCTGACTCTAACTCCCTGATCAGCTAAAAGAAATCGCTCCCACAGAAGGAGGACTTTCTCTGACACTGACTACCCTGAAATCACTGCAAACATGACAAGCAGGAGTAGGGGAAAGCAACCTGTGGTCAGCTCCGACGAGTCTGACACAGAACCGGAAGGAGTGTACCGACATACTCACACTCAAACTGGGGTAATTCTCCCGATCAATTACAGTGCCCTGGCTCGGGGCATTGAAGTAAATGACTCGCATTCCGATATTGCAGAGTCACAGGCTTCGAACTCTCCCATAGAGAAGGAGGCCTTTATATACATGACAACTACTCCTGAGGAGACAGCCAGGCGCTTGGAGCAGCAAGCCCAGGTCCAGAAGGAACAATTCAAGATGATTCGTGCTCAATAAGAATCTATCGATACCCTTAAGCAGATGCTGGCACAATTGCTTGAAGATAAGAGAAAGTCAACCGACAAAGCTTCCTCTAAAAAGTCTAAAGGCAAACGAAAAGAGGGAGAAAGTTCATCTTCTATACATATTGAGAAGAAAGAGCAATCTACTTCTGATTCGTCTAAATCCTCATCTCGGAAAAAAGACAACCGAGACCATGGAGGGGTTCATTCTAAAAGATTGAATCAATTAGAGCAACGTCTCGAGGCCTTTACTAATCGGAAAGGCCTCCAAGAAGTAGGAGTAGTCCGGCCATATCCAGCCGAGTGGGACCTTGTTCCATACCCTCCCAAGTTCAAAGCTCTGACCCTCCAAGCATTTGACGGCAAAGGGTCACAGAACCAACATATCTACTACTATAAGTCTTAGACGGGGAACGTGGTAGATAACGATGCCATCCTAGTATGTTTATTCATCGGCACCCTAAAAGGCTCGCCTTTGAATGGTTCATGAAGCTCCCGGAAGGCTCCATTAAAAATTGGGGTAATTTGGAGAAGCTCTTCCTGACACGCTTCTTTGAAGACGACTCAGACGTCACAATGCCTACTCTTTTGGCTACAAAGCAGTGAAAGGGGAGTCCGTCAAATTATTTGTAGAAAGATTTCAGAATATAGCACTCTGATGTCCAAGGGTATGACCCAGGTCACCCTGGTGGAAACATGCCGCCACAATCTACAAATTTCACTCCTCGCCCAAATAAGAGTTGCTGAAAGCCGCACCTGAAAACAATTAATCCAGCAAGGTGAACAGGCTGAAGAAATTGTCGCCCGTGTTAGGGCAGAAGAAAACAAACTCAGACCCGAAAGGTCGACAAAACGTGCGCCAGACGTATCCCTTCAAACAAAAAGGAAGGATAACTTGGCGACAGAGACCAAATCCCCTGTCAAACCTCAACCGATCAAGGGAAGTGGCTCTTCAAGTCAGCCGCGCGCCAGCAAGCAGTATTCCTTCAAGGACAAACATGTTGACTCGCTGTTCAAATTACTTAACAAGAGCAACAGACTGAAGCTTCCCGAAGCTAGACGCCCTGAAGAAGTCGGTAAAATCGATAATCCCAACTAATGCCTGTATCATAGGATGCTGGGACACCCCACCAAGAACTGTTATGTCTTCAAAGACATCCTTCAGGCTCTGATTGACGCAGAGGTACTAAAACTTCGTCCAGAGCAGAAGCAAGAGACGGCTAATATGACATCATTCCTCCAGTTTGGAAGACAACCTCCAACACTCTCTGGAGTAGTCCCCATCCCAAAAGGGGAACTAAGAATGATCAACATAGACCCTCACCATCAGCAAGAGAAGGGTCTTGTACCTGTCCCCACACCTTAGGGGAAAATTATGTGGGTTCATCCTGACCTTATGGATGGCCAACAATGGACCACTGTTACCTGCAGGAGGTCCAAAGGCAAGGTAAAGGCTTCATCCTGCAATGTGGTGTGTGTTTCTTCCCGTGAAGCAGAAACTGATGTCCCTCACTGACTGATTCAGAAGAGGAAACAATAGTTCTCGCTGCAGAACCAAACCAACTTATGGCGAAAACTTGTTCGGGCCAGTCATATTTAAAAAAGTATGATGAAATGGCAGTAATCCCTCCAAAACCCGCTACAGAGTCAGCCAAGCCCTCCACAAAACAACCCGTGGAGAGATAGAAAGAGCTTCAATTTTCTAAAGCTCTCTCAAAAGACATCGCGGAAGGATCCACAACACCTTACCGCTTTGACGTCCTGACTCAACTAGCTAATATCCCGGCCTGAATTACTCTTTACGAACTCCTGAGGCTATCAAAGTCAACCAGAGAGGCTTTGAGAGAGGCTCTAGAAAACGCTGAGGTTTTCATGACCCAGGTGCCGGTTGGATCACGGGAGGAAGATGTAGAGGATTGCCTCCACGCCTCCCAAAATGCTCCCTGCATCACTTTCACGGCTGATGATATGCAGGTTAAAGGGAAACATGATCGACCCCTATACTTCACAGGGTACATTGGATCATCTGAAGTAAGCCGCATTCAGGTAGATCCAGGGTTTGCGTTGAGCATTATGCCTAGCCGGGTCATGCAATATTTAGGGATTCTTACCCACCGATTGAGCGCCACCCAGACCACTATTTATGGGTTCAATGCCAATGGTACCCGTTCAATGGGGAAGATCAAGCTCAAATGCCAAATTGGGGACTTGAAGTCGGAAGTGACATGCTACGTGATCGATGCCGACGCCTCATACAATTTGCTGCTCGGACGACCATGGATTCATCATAATTCCATCGTTCCCTGCACTCTCCACCAAGTCGTGAAATACATCGACAGAAGTGGAAAGGTACGAACGTTGATTGCCAAAAGACATCTGTTCAAGAGAGTCGAGAACTATTTCACAGACTCTCTCCTGTACCAGGACTCTATGGAAAGAAATGAAAACCCACAACCAGAGGAGCCAGACTCTGGTAATGAAGCCGACACCGAGCCAGAGAAAGAAGAGTGCATGTGGGAACTAGATCCACTTGTAATGAGCATTAATAAGCTCGATGTTGATAACGCCGCCAATGATGTAGGTGGATGGTACATTAATGAAGAATTAGATTTGGCTTATATTTCTGTGTTCGCTTCTGATTCAGTGCCGTCAGACACTAGTACTGAAGTGGATGATGACCCCTGGTCGGCAATGGATTCTTTAACATTATTGCATGTATCAGTGAAATCATCCTTCGAAACGTACCAAGATGCCGGGGATGCGCAAGAATCAATATTCATGGCTCCAGTAAGACGGAAAGGCCAAAAACTAATTCTTTTCGGACAAATCAAATCTGAGCCGATGTCTCGTGAAGAATCAGAAAGCGAGAAGGAACCCCCTCAGTTCATTCATTATGAGCTAAATGTACTCAGAATGATGGAAAGCATGGGGTATGATCTGATAAACGGACCTGGGTTGAACTTCGACAAAGGAAGGAGAACACTACTCCGATCTTTCGTTCCAAAAGGGAAAATCCCTGATTATTATCATCGAACTCACAGGGGGTTGGGCTATGTGTCAACTTCGATCCCATCAGCTTCTGAATCCGAAGAGTCATTATGCCATAATTACTCATCAGGCACGTCATCGTGGGAGTCAGATGTTAGTGTCGGCAACATCTTCAGAGAACTTTCAGTGAATATGGTTTCAACCAGCCACCTGGAAGACAGAGATGAAGAAATGATCCAATCTGATACAGATCCTTGGATCAAACACTTAAATGCTCTTTGGGATATTCGCTTTGAACAGCGCGAGCCACCCACGGAGGATAAGGTTGCTCAGATTAATCTAGGAGATAAGGCTAATCCTAAGCCCATCTTTATAAGCGAAAGCTTGTCGCCCTCCGAGAAAGAAGATTTAATATCTCTTGTGCGAGAATATATAGATGTTTTCGCCTAGAATTATGAGGACATGCCTGGACTTGATCCTCGAGTGGCTACGCATCGCCTCAACATTAATTCGGATGTAAGCCAATCAAACAACAGCAGCGACGGTTCCGTCCAGAAGTAATGAAGGCAATTCAGTCAGAAGTCAAAATAACTTACAGACTCTGGCTTCATTAGGGAAGAACAACGTCCTGATTGGGTAGCCAATATCGTCCCCGTTGCCAAAAAGAACGGAAAGATCCGGATCTGCATTGATTTTCGTGATCAAAACGAGGCCTGTCCCAAAGACGAATTCCCACTTCCAATCACGGATGTCATGATTGACAATACGTGTGGATTCGAGCGAATGTCCTTCATGGATGGATTCTCAGGGTATAATCAAATCAAAATGTATCCTGATGATGAAAAACATACTTCTTTCAGGACACCATTGGGGGTATACTGCTACACCGTCATGCCCTTCGGACTAAAGAATGCGGGGACAACATATCAGAGGGCCATGAATGCCATTTTCCACGAACGCATGCGTAAAATGGTGGAATGCTATGTTGACGACATTGCAGTAAAAAGCCGCGCCAAGAGTGATCACATAGACGATTTGAAGGCTATCTTTGACATCATGCGGGCCCATCAGTTAAAGATGAACCCCACCAAATCCTTCCTGGGGGTGGCCAGCGGCAAATTCCTAGGGTTTGTGGTAACTTCCACTGGAATTCATTTGGACCCGAAAAAGGTTCGCGCCATTCAGGAGATGCAACCTCCACAGAATCTCAGAGAACTCAGGGGATTGCAAGGACAATTGGCATACATCCGAAGGTTCATCTCAAATCTCTCCGAAAGATGCCAACTCTTTACCAAATTAATGAAAAGGGTGTCTCGTTCATTTGGGACAATGCTTGCCAACAAGCGTTTGAGGAAATTAAACAATACCTCACACAACCACCAGTCCTTCAGCTCCGGTGTCCGGAAAACCTTTCCTGATATACATCCGAGCAATGGATCATTCTCTAGGAGCTTTACTAGCCCATAACAATGATCAAGGATACGAGCAAGCAATCTATTATTTGAGTAGAACCATGATCGGGGCCGAACATCGATACAACCCGATCGAGAAGGAATGTTTGGCATTGGTGTTCGCTATTCAGAAAGTGTGACACTATTTGGTAGGCCAAACTATAAACGTCATATCAAAGGTTAACCCTTTAAGGCTACTCATGACAAAGCCATCGTCATTAAACGGCCGATTGGCAAAATGGGCCATACTACTATCCCAATATGAAATGCGCTTTTTATCACAAAAAGCCGTGAAGGGACAAGCGGTGGCGGATTTCCTGGCTGAACATCCAGATCTGAGGGTAACCCAATTTTATGAGGATCTCCCAGACGAGGTCGCTGAAGTTTGCCTAACCCAGACATCTTTTGAAAGACAAGTATGGCAACTTTTCTTCGACGGTGCATCGAGAACAGGCCCGAAAGGACATATCGTAGCAGGAGTGGGGGTAGTACTCGTCTCCTCACAGAACTATGTGATTTCTCGAGCCGTCTCATTAACCGAGCCTTGTTCCAACAATGTAGCGGAGTACAGTGCCCTCTTGATTGGAATGCAACTCGCCGATGAGATTGGCGTTAAAAATCTCGAGGCATATGGTGACTCTAAACTTATCGCCAACCAAGTTCGCGGGGAGTACAAAGTCAGACATGAAGATCTAGTACCCTATTATAACGCAACTGTCCACATGGCCGAGAGGTTCATAAACTTTTACATCGACCATGTACCCCGCGCGGCAAAATGCGCATGCAGATGCACTGGCGTCTCTCGCCGCCTCTCTAGCCCTTCCAGCTGGAGTGGTAGAGAAAATACTTGTCCACAGCCACGACCTGTATTGCCCAAGAATCGCTTCTGAAGATTACCAGAAGCCGACAGGAAACTGTCAAGTCAAAGAAGCTCTTGAATCATCAACCGGCCCAGAGCCTAGAGACTAACGATTTCCTTACATTGATTATGTCTTGTACGACATCCTTCCTGATGATACCAAAGAAGCGGCTGCCATTAGAAGGAAAGCCCCCAAATTCTACTATAATGCGATTACGCGAACACTGTATCATCGGTCGCATGACGGGATCTTGTTTCGTTGTCTGTCACAAAAAGAGGCGCATGAGGTATTGAAAGAAGCTCATGACGGCATGTGTAGAGCCCATCAACCTGGCCCAAAACTTGGGGATCGACTCCAAAGGTTGGGATATTATTGGCCTAAGATGATCACTGACGCCATCACTTATGCCAAAAGATGTCACGCCTGCCAAGTGCATGGTGATTTCTTCCATCAAGCACCAGGATACCTCCACTCTACAACTTCTAACTGGCCATTTGAGATGTGGGGCATGGATGTAGTTGGCCCTATCAGCCCACCATCATCAAAAGGACATCGGTTCATTTTAGCCATAACCGATTACTTCTCTAAATGGGCTGAAGCCATTCCTTTAAAGGAGGTAAAGTCATCTGATGTGATCAAATTCGTTAAACATCACGTCATCTACCGTTTTGGTGTACCTCGCCGAATCGTCCATGACAATGGACCCCAGTTTGTCAATCAAGCTTTTCAGAGGTTCTGCACTAAGTTTAGAATCCCCGCCGCTAATGGTCTCGCAGAAGCTTTCAACAAGACCATTGACAAGCTTCTCAAGAAATTTGTCTTGAAAAGTCAGCGTGACTAGGACGACAAGTTAGGTGAATGCTTATGGGCCTATCGCACAACTGTTCGAACCCCAACTAAAGCTACGTCATTTTCTTTGGTATATGAGTGTGAAGCCGTGCTTCCACTAGAAATCAAAATTCCATCTCTATGCGTCGCCTTGACAGCAGAGATGACAAAGGAGGAGAAGCATCGACTGTGACCCCAAGAACTAGAAGCCTTAGATGATAAACGTCTGCAGGCCCAACAACAAATCGAGCTCTACCAAGCCCGAATTACCAGGGCCTTCAACAAGAAAGTTAAGGTGCAAACTTTCAAGAAATGTGACCTTGTCTTAGCTGTCAGAAGACCTATGGTAATGACACATAAGACAAAAGGAAAATTCCAGCCCAAATGGGAAGAACCATTTGTTGGCCCAAAGGCCTTCCACCCTAGTTTTGATGATGATTAACTCATGTAGTTATGTTTACTAATAATCTTGTGTTGTTTAAGTTTCAGATCATTAACCAAGATATTAGTTGGTGATTAGCTTCAATAAGGAGTTTAGAAGCTTTTCATAGTGATTCTAGGGCCAAAGCTTCAAGATCACACATTGCCTAGCCCATGGATGGAGTTTTGGAGCAAGTCAACTTGAAGATGAAGATCATCAAGAAGACTTAGGTATCCATAGTTTAGTTTAGTGTGTTTTAGATCCATTTGTAAAGCTTAGTATAGTTGATATGCTCAAGTGCACAACACACAAGTTTCATGTTTTGGATTCGGTTTTCATGAATAATAGATCAAAACAAGTTTAATTTGTTTATATGTATAGTAGATGGTTTCTATTTATACATGCATGCTTAAACTTCTTAAACAAACTTATTTTGACTATCCTATTCATGTTTTGGAAAAATCAAGTTTGATAAAAATACAAGTTTTGTTTATGATAAAATTTGCAAGACTCAAAAATGAATTGATATGATTGATATATGTCTTGAAATTTTTATCACTTGTTTGTGTTTCAATATAAAAAGTTAAAATAAGTTTTATGGGATTTTCAGAAAAGATAAAAGATTTTTATAAAATATTTTTCCCAGTTTTTCTGACCCAGATTTCTGTTCCAGGCTTCAATCAGTCGACTAAGTCAACTGACCTAGTCGACTTGGCTGAAGTCGGTCGACAGGGCCGGTCGACCGACGTGCACAAATCTGTGCACGTTTTGAGACACTGGGACGGTCGACCGGGCTGAGAGCAGTGCTCTCTGTTTGTTTGGGTCGACCGGGCCGGTCGACCGTGGTTGCTCAACGGTCACATTTCTGATCGTTGGCGGTCGACCGGGCCGGTCGACCGTCAGCCTGTCAGGCTGCCACATCAGCCTAACGGCTAGTTTTCTGATGGGGCTATAAATACCCCATTTGTTTGAGGTTTTCACCAAGATTTTCAGAGCTGATTTTCTCCCATTCTCTGGTTTTAAAAAGAAGTTTTTAAAAGAGTTTAAAGAGTAAAAAGATTCATCTTGTTTGTTTTTAAGTGTTTTGTTATTTCAAAGAAACTAGGTTTTGGGAATTGTTTTTGAGCAAAAATCTCCATATCATTTGTTGTGTTTTCCCAAGAGTTTTCTTTGATTAAAACACTTTGTTTTCCACACTTGAGCTATCATCTATCCTAATCTATTAGGATCATTTGTTTTGTGGAAAAAGAGAAAAGAAAGAGAGATTGTCTGTGGTTGAAAGAAACCACTTGTTGTACACCCTTGTTCTTGTTGTATCCCTCTTTGGTAGAGGTGATCGGGTGATTGGTTTGCTCCCTCAAGTGTGAGGTGGAGTTTGGTTTGTAAACCCTCTTCGGTAGAGGTGTTTGTGGTTGTTGTTTGGCTACGGTCCTACCCCTCGGTTGTGAGGTGGTTGTTTGAGAGAGGAGTTCGGTACTCCCTTGTTGTAAAAATCCTTCTCGGTGAAGGTTCCCTCAGTGGGAGTCCTCGGTGGACGTTATAGTGGATTGGAAATCCTACACGGTGGTGTAGGCGGGGATGTAGAGCAAGGTGCTCGAACCTCGAAACATATCTTATTGTTAGCGTTTGATCCACTTGTCTCTCTAACTCTATCTCTTTACATTTGTGCAAAGCATTATTCATATTGTCATATCATTCATTGCTTGTGTTGTCTTGCATTATTTCATATTGTTATTCATCCTTATATGCTTAGCTTGATTGTGTGTGTGCCTCACTTATACTTAATCAACAAGAGCTTCACATAGCACCTCAACCCATTCAAGGGGAATCAAGAGGAGTTAGTCCAGAGTCCTTCACGGGGAATTCGGCTACACTTGTTGATTTTATTAAGTGTGTTGCAAAATTTGCATTAGCTTCCGCATTTAGCGCATTTAGTTCCTAGATTAGCACTTACACCTATTCACCCCCCTCTAGGTGTTTTTGTTGAAGCCTACCAAGTTGATAGAGAGATTTTGATGATGGACAAGCAATTATGATGATTCTACCTCTGTTACAAATTTTGGTATTTTTGTGTAATTTTAGATATCTGTGAAAAGCCTTGAACACACACAAAATACCTATATTAGTCGACTTGACCTTATAGTATAGTCGACTACCCCTTCTATAGTCGACTTGCCAAAAACCCCTAGTCGACAAGATATTGCTAAAACTATTGACCAACTCTTTGTTTGTTCTCTATCAGGAAAGTTAGTCGACTTGACCTCCTTTTATAGTCGACTAACAGATACCCTAGTCGACTATAGTTTTTCCCAAGTCGACTAATCTCCTATACAAAAATTTCCTTACTCTCTGTTTCTGTCTGACATGAAACTTAGTCGACTTATCAAACTTGTATAGTCGACTAACACCCTATATAGTCGACTAACAGTGCTTATATAGTCGATTACATTCAGTTTTCCAAAAACCAAATATCTGTATCAGTCATTAGATAGTCGACTTACCCCTTATAGTAGTCGACTAATCTTTGGAAATTTTATTCTTCTAGTCAACTAATCTCCTATCCTAGTCGACTAAAAATAGTTGATAACTGCTGTGCAGTTGGTGCATTCTGGTGCGTTTTTCAACGTTTCAAAATTTGAATTTGGCCTGATAACTACCCTAACTTACTATGGATTTAACCTATAAATAGGGGTATTGTCCTAGGGCCAAGGCACTAATTCAAATCCAAAGTTTTCAGCCTAAAACTCTCTCCAAAAATTCTGTTTTCTGAAAACTTGTTCTCTTTCAGTTTTCTTCACCAAATTCCAAAGTCCATTGTGAAGATTTCTGAAATTCCTCCTACAAGAAACCTTGTCCACAAGCACATTCAAATTCAAGGCTTATAGGTTCATTGTAATCATTCAAAGAAGATCATTGTACAAGGGCGTCTTCTTGAAGTAGAAGAAAGTTGTACAAGGTGTTTGTTCTCTTGGTGTAAAGAGGAGTTGTGCACATTTGGCAAAGGGCGTTTGTCAAGTGGTGTACAAGGTATTGGTTGTGGGTGTACACAAATCAGGAAAGGAAAATCTCAAGCGGTTTGCTTGGGACTGGATGTAGATCATAAGGACCGAACCAGGATAACTCTCTTGTCTTTGCGTTTGAATTTTTTGAGTTTATCTTGTGAATTATTTATTTCCTGCAAGTAGTTTGATTTAAATTTTTATAAACACTATTCACCCCCCCTCTAGAATTGTGTTGATTTGATTATAGATCCTACATTTGGTATCAGAGCAAGGTTCAAGGCAACAACCATACGAGGATGGCAACGGAGTTCCCTTCGTCCCAATTCAAAGAAGGACATTCTACATAACGTCCACCGCTATTTGACGGATCCAACTACAATTATTGGAAGTGTAGAATGAAGATCTACTTGCAATCGCTCAACTACGAACTTTGGAACATCGTAGAAGCAGCATATACTAAGCCAACAACCAACTACAACGCTTGGAGTGAAGATCAAAAGAAGAATGCGAACCTTGACGCCAAAGCGATGAATGCTCTATTTTGTGCCTTAAACAAAGAAGAGTTCAACCGTGTGTCAACAGCCACTTCTGCACATCAAATATGGCATACTCTTCAGGTAACTCACGAAGGCACAAATAAAGTTAAGGAATCTAAAATATCTGTTCTTGTCCACAGGTTTGATTTATTTAAAATGAAGGAGAATGAAACCATATCCGAAATCGTTACAAGATTCACCGACATTACCAATTCATTAGCATCTCTTGGAAAGGACTACACCCAAGTTGAAAGAGTTCGTAAGATCCTTCGTGCACTCACACCAGAATGGGAGAAGAAGACAACCGCAATTGAAGAGGCGAATGATCTCTCAACTATGACATTGGAAAACCTAATCGGTAATCTAATGGCATATGAAGTGCAGTTAGAAGATAGGAAGAAGGACGAACAACAACATTCCAAGAAGAAAGTACTTGCCTTCCATGCATCCTCCAACACGGACAATTCGGATGACGATGAAGAAGAAATGGCGATGCTTTCAAGAAAGTTCAAAAGGTTCTTAAAACAAGGTAAGTTTAAAAAGAATAAAGATACTAACGATAATCCTACTTGTTTTAAGTGTAACAAACCAGGCCACATAAAGAAGGATTGCCCATTGATGAAATCAAAAGGACACTTCAAGAACTTCAATAAGTTCAACAAGAAGAAGAAAGCCTTCCAAGCAACATGGGATGATAGCGACTCATCTTCCTCTGACGAAGAAGAAGCAACGGAAACCGCCAATATCTGCTTCATGGCCCAAGAAGATGAGGTACAAGATTATGATGATTTATTAGAAGCCTTTAATGAATTGTTTAATAATTTCAAAAATGAGAAGATTAAAAATAAAGTTTTAATAAAGGAAAATGAAAGACTCATTAATGAAAATGCAAGTTTTGTTTCTCAAACATCCTCTTTAAGTTCTCAAAAAGAAGATTTTGAAAAAGTTATTGCATCTTTAAAAAAGGATAATGAAATTTTCTTAAAAGAGAATTCTTTACTTAAAAAGGAAACTATTGCTTTAAATTCTAGAATTACTATTTTAGATAAAGACATGACTAGTTTCAAAATTAAGTATGAAGATCTTTTGAAAAATGTAACTAAATTTAATAAAGGAAAAGAGAATTTAAATGTTTTATTATCTTCTCAAAAGATGTCTGACAATCATTTTGGTCTTGGTTTTTCAAAAGATAAAATTTTTAAACCTACTCATGTTGGTATTGGATGTTCAAAACCAATTTTATAAAATCTACACATCTTCATAATAATAATCCATATAATTCTTTTGTGAAAAGAAATACTATTTCAAAAAGAATTAGATGCAAATTTATATGGGTTCCTAAGAATCTAAATACTATTGATAAAAATGTTTATATTGCATCTTATACATGATGTGTGTAATTCTGAGAATTATGTTTATACTAACAAGTGGAAACCAAATTCCAATTGGATTTGGGTTCCTAAAGGCTAATCTTTTCGGACCCTATCATGATGGGTACCATACAAATTGTTTTATCTTATAGGTACCTTTTAAAGAGAAGTGGATACTTGATAGTGGGTGTTCCAAACACATGACCGAACACATTCAACTACTGTCTTCCGTTCAAATCAAAAAGGGAGGTACAGTGATATTTGGAGACAATAACAAAGGAAAGGTTATTGGTACCGGCATAGTTGGTAACATTTCAAAACCCCTTATTGAAAATGTTCTTTTGGTAAGAGGTTTAAAACACAATCTATTAAGTATTAGTCAATTATGTGATAAGGGTTATAAAATTGTTTTTGAAAAAGATGCATGTCTTATTTATGATACTAACATGAAAGATATTTTATTCAAAGGTTTTCGTAACAATAACATTTATGAATTATCTATATCTTGCATATCATCTAATGATGACTTATGTTTACTTGCTTCTAATAATGATTATTTTTTATGGCATAAAAGATTTGGTCATTTGAATATGAAAACTATTTCTAAGATTTCTAAATTTGATTTAGTTAAAGGTCTTCCAAAAATTGCTTTTAAAAAGGATTATTTTTGTGATTCTTGTCAATTAGGAAAACAAGTTAAATCATCTTTTAAATCTAAAGATTTAGTTTCTACTAAGAGACCTTTAGAATTGTTGCATTTGGATTTATTTGGTCCTACTCGTGTTTCTTCTTTAAACAAGAGTAGATATGTTTTTGTTATTGTTGATGATTATTCACGGTTTTCATGGGTAATTTTTTTTAAAAATAAAAATGATACTTTTGATGAATTTGCAAGTTTTTGTAAAAGAATTCAAAATCAAAAGTCTCTAAACATAGTCACTATTCGAAGTGATCATGGAGGAGAATTTGAAAATGAATCTTTTTCAAAATTCTGTGATAAGTATGGTATTGCACATAATTTTGCATTTCCTAGAGCATCTCCTCAGAATGGTGTTGTAGAGAGAAAGAATAGGACTTTGCAAGAATGTGCTAGAACTATGTTTATGGACAGTAATTTACCAAAATATTTTTGGGCTGAAGCTATTGCTACTGCTTGTTATGTTTTAAATAGTGTGCTTATTCGACCTTTTTTAAACAAAACATCTTATGAATTGTTTTATAATAGGATTCCAAAAGTTTCTTACTTTAAGATTTTTGGTTGTAAATGCTTTATCTTAAATACAAAAGATGCTTTAGATAAATTTGATGCTAGATCCAATGAAGGTATTTTTGTTAGATACTCTACTCAAAATAAAGCATATAGAATATTTAATAAGAAAACATTTACTATTGAAGAATCATTACTTGTTAAATTTGATGAATCCTTGACTAAGCCTATTTCTAATACTTCTCCACATGATGATGATCATATCATAGATACTCCTATTGTTAATATTGTTATATCTTCTGTTGATACTAACATTTCTAAGGATGATGAGACTCCTACCGAGTTACCGAAAGCATATGTTGAAGTAAGGAATCATCCACGAGATTTGGTTATTGGAGACATAAATCAAGGCGTTCAGACAAGATCCAAGTTGAACTACATGACACAAATTGCCTTCATATCACTCATTGAACCGAAGAATATCAAAGAAGCATGTGAGGATGATTTTTGGACGATTGCCATGCAAGAAGAGTTGAACTAATTTGTCAGAAATGATGTTTGGGATCTTGTACAACGTCCTACTGATCATCCAGTCATCGGTACCAGATGGATCTTTAAGAACAAACTTGATGAAACAGGTGAAGTCATTAAGAACAAAGCATGGTTAGTAGCACAAGGATACAATCAAGAAGAAGGTATTGATTTTGATGAAACATATGCACCAGTAGCTAGGCTTGAATCTATTCGTATTTTACTTGCTTTTTCTTGTTTTATGAATTTCAAACTATATCAAATGGATGTTAAAAGTGCCTTTTTAAACGGATTTATTAAAGAAACTATTTATGTTGAACAACCTCCAGGTTTTGAACATGAAAAATTTCCAAACCATGTTTTTAAACTTAAGAAAGCTTTATATGGTTTAAAACAAGCACCCCGTGCTTGGTATGATAGATTAAAAAGTTTTCTTTTAAATTCTGATTTTAAGATGGGAAGAGCAGATACAACTCTCTTTATTAAACATGTCGATAAAGATATCTTAATCATTCAGATTTATGTTGATGACATTTTATTTGGATCTACTAACGATAATCTTTGTCAAGAATTTTCTAAGACCATGCAGAGTGAATTTGAGATGAGCCACATGGACGAACTTACTTACTTTCTCGGTCTGCAAATAAAGCAAATGAAGGATGGAATCTTCATTTCCTAGTGCAAGTATGCAAAGGAACTGCTAAAAAGATTTGGCATGAAAAATTCTGGTCATAAGAATACTCCCATGAGTACGACGACATTTTTAGACAAAGATGAAAATGGTAAGAATGTTGATCAAAAACTCTATAGAGGTATGATTGGTTCTTTAATATACATTACTTCTAGTAGACCTAATATTATGTTCAGTGTATGCTTATGTGCTAGATATCAGTCAAATCCTAAGGAATCACATCTTAAAGCAGTGAAAAGGATTTTTAGATATTTAAATAACACACTCAATTATGGTTTATTTTATCCCAAATCAAGCACATTTGATTTACTGTCATATAGTGATGATGATTTTGCTGGATGTAAATCTGATCGGAAGAGTACTAGTGGTAGTTGTCACTTTTTGGGACATTCACTAGTATCATGGTTCAGTAAAAAGTAAAATTCTGTATCATTATCAATAACCGAGGCAGAATATATTGCTTCTAGTGTTGCATGTGCTCAAATTATATGGATGAAACAAACCCTACTTGATTATGGCATGACTATCACAAACTCACCTATTATGTGTGATAATACCAGTGCTATTAATTTATCTAAAAATCCAGTTCATCATTCACGTACCAAACATATTGATATTAGACATCATTTTCTACGTGATCATACTTTAAAAGGTGACATTTCTTTAAATTTTATATCCACTGATAATCAAATTGCAGATATTTTCACAAAGCCTCTTAAAGAAGATACTTTTATGAAATTTAGAAGAGATTTGGGTATTTGCAATTTTTCTGATTTTTAAATATTTTTTTTCTGAATTTTAAAGGCATTTTTTTACATAATTAGTCGACTTACTTATCCATATTAGTCGACTTATACAGACCCTAGTCGACTTGACAGTAACCCAGTCGACTAATTTGAATTAACAGAGACATAGCTTTTTGATTTTTCAAAACTTAGTCGACTATTGATTAGTCTACAAATTCTGCATTATTATATCGCATTTCTCACAGTTTTTATGAATAAATAATCGGTCTAATACGTGTTTTGGTCTTTATTGCAGGTACAACCAAAGTTCAAGGGCAAAGGTGTAATAAGAGCTTAATTAGACCCAATTAAGGGTAATTAATCCCGCATTACTTGGAGGCCAAGTAAGGGATTATCTAGAAGATTCATTGTACCTAGCCTTTTGCGCACATCAGACGAATCTGCGGTCGAAATTACCCGAAATTGGATATATTTGGAAGCAGCTAGAAGCCAGACGAACGCGTGGACGAAATCCAGAGACCCAGCTCCCTGGAATTGCCGCAAAACCATGGCAAATCTTGAGAATTTGCGGCAATCCTAGGGAGCCACGCGTCGATTTTCGACGCGTGGCCCCGTCTCTTCTTCTGGAGCCTTCTTCTGCCTATAAATACCCCTGCAATTGCCCAGAGCGCGAGCAGTCTTCGTTTTTAGGAGTAGGTACAGATTTTAGGAGAGATTTAGTGTAGTGTAGGTGCTTTTCATTTCTCTTCTCTTGTATTTTTATTTGTTTGTAGATCATTGTAATAGGGCTGAGTGATTCATAGAGAGAGAGAGATAGTGAGGGATTGATGTAATAGAGAGTGACACTCTATGTAAAGGTACCTCCTTTCTCTTCCATTGTAATCTCCTTCATCTTCTACATGATGTTTTGTTTCTAGTTTTTCTTCTCATGGCAATCTAACTACTAACCACTAACCTATCTAACCACTTACTTGATAATCCACATGAATCGGGTTGCCTCTACAAGGCCTTGTTCTTGCAAGAGCCATTGATGGCCAAAGATGATGGGTTCTAACATCTAACTTGCTAACTTGCTAACCAAGCTAATTCTCTTTTACTTCATGCTCTTTTATTTCTAGCATCTAACTTGCTAACTTGCTAACCAAGCTAACTCTCTTATTTCATGCTCTTTTATTTCATGCTAGTAGTGTAATGAGTGATGCTTGTAATAGCTTGTTCTTGTTGCAATGTTGTGATTGTTATGAACCATCCATGAGCCATGCTTTGTATTGCTTCTTGAAGATAAGGATTGTGATGGCCGAGGATCAAAATGTGAGGCAACTATCTCGAAGAGGTTAGCATGGTTAGTGGAGTATTTAGTAGTTAGTAGCCATGAGTTTTCTTTTACCTTTGTTTTAGAAATCGTTTTCCAAATTCTTTTCTCATTTTTCTATCGGTGTTTTCATCGCCTTCTTAGTTTACCTTGTTCCATCTTCTTCACTTCTCTTTTGGTTTTTACATCGTCGTTTTCATCGCTCTCCTTACCTACCACATGCTTGTTTTCATTTTCTCATTCTTTTTCATTCTTTCAACATAGAAGAATTGTTAACATCTGACGTGACTAGAGACTGTTAATGCTTCTATCGCCTTCCTTCCCTGTGGATACGACCCGTTAAGCCAATGCTATAACGGAAGTATCGAGGGTATACTAAGCACATTTAAGCTTTTCATTTGATTTCACAAATACACATTTTGAGTGCTTGTTTCCACCCCGATCAAATTTTTGGCGCCGTTGCCGGGGAAGGGAATGGTTTTGATGTCACGTTTTTGTTAACATTTGTCTTCTCTGTTTTGGTGTGCAGGGCAATATTTTCAGGTGCTTAACATTGCAGTACATAAACTAGTTTTGCCTCTCCCTGCTCTAGAAAGCAGGGCCCCAGATTTGGAAGGAAAGCCGCGAAACCGCGACTTTTGCCGCGCCACCGCGGCCATTGTGCAATAATTCTGTATATTGTTTGTTCTGGGATGTGTATCTTGTAATAGCTAGTTGATTTCTGCTGCTATCTTTCTTGCTTTGATTGCCTACACACCACAAAAAAATAAAAGAACTAAAATACGGTAATTGGACGTTTTTAAAACGGTTTAGACATTTGCATTTAGGCACGTGTCAATTCAATTCCAAGATACTGTATTTTGTTCTGTTGTTGTGATTTGGATGGAGATGTACATATGGCATTGCATATAGCATTGGACAAACACGTGGGTGATTTATCGCTTTGTGTTATCTTCTTGTCTATATTGCACACTTGCACAAATTGAATTTAAGGGCAAACTCCAAACAAGATAAGGTGGGATTTCATACCCCTTCTTTAGCCCAAAAATCATCTCCCCACTCACACAACCCAAGCCCTAATAAAATTTGAATAGACATTGGCCCCTAGGGACATTTCATCTAGGTCTAGGTCAACCCTTCTTTTGGCTTGGTTTTTGATTTTTCTTTTCTTTTTGTTTGTTGTTTGATTCTTTCTTTTTTGTGATTTTTTATGTGAAATGGCATTCAACAATAATAATTCTTTCAATCCAAACATGAATCCATATTTCACACCAACTCCATATGATTCGGATAATTCCAACCCGGCGTTTTACAATATGCACCAACCAAATACACCGGGTTGGCCTTATCCGAATCAATACAACCCATACCCACATTCTAATAACTATAATTTCCATAATAATTTCAACTCGTCACAGAGTCATTGGGGATTCACGTACCCCGAGTCAAATTTTCAACCTCCTTGTCCACCATATTCACCTTGTCCACAATATTCATTCCCCGAATTTGCTTCTTATACTCCACCAATTGAAGAAAAATCTGAGTTTGAAAAGAGAGTAGAAGCCAATTTACAAGAGGCCGAGCAACAACTTCACAAAACATTGACCTCTCCAATTCCACAACATTTTCAAGATTCATACTCATTTCCACCAGTCCAAAATAGAAGACCATCAATTTTGGAAATGAGTATGCGTGAGTCCAAACAACAATCACAAAATCTGATGGACTCACAATTTCACCACCAATTCCAAAACAACACTGCATCTCTTCAACAAAATGATGAACCAATGACATATAAAAAGATGCTTGAATTCATGACTCAGGCTCAAAATGCTCGTAACCGTGACATAGATATGATGATCCAAACTCTTCATTCTCATCCTATTTCTAATGTCACTACCCATTCTGTCCGAGCCAAAGAGTCATGTTGTTTTAGAAATCAAGATTCAATTTCAGCACACTCACATGAACTTGTCCAAACTTTAGATCCCATTGATATTTTGGCAAGTTTTCCTTTTACTGAAATTGAACTTGAACATGAATATGATCCTGAACTTCCACTTGATGATTCAATTTTACTTCATGATTCAATTATGACTCCAGTATCTTCACCTGATTTCACTCCATTTCCCGAGTCAGTATTGGATCCAGTACCCATCCATTGTGAAATTGAATCACCAATCTCTTTTGATGATCATATTGAACTTGACCAATTTCATACTTTTGAAAGTCCATTTGATAAATTGGTAAGTTCTCATTTTTGTGGAATTGAACTCAATGAGGAATGTGACTTTGACCCTCAAGTTTGTGATTTAGTTCAAATACCTGAATCATTATTGACTCCTGTTTTGTTACCCAATTTGAGTAACATTTTAGAGTCAGTTTTGATTCCCAACCCTCCTGAACTTGAATCACTAATCTTAGATAGTCACATTCCATCATGGGGAAATGAATGTGGACCTGAGCTTTATCTTTTTGATTTGGACCCACTTCCTGAACCGATCTCGACTCCCGAACCTTTACTTGACTTAAGTCATTTTTCTGAGTCGATATTAGTTCCCATATTTCCCAAGTCCAAATCAATCATTCCATCTTTTCATACTCCATTCTGGGACAAGGATCTTGATAAATTTGACTCTGAAATTATTTTGAAAATTTGGAAATTAGATGGGGTACATTTTTTAATAAAAATCACACATGCATATATCTTTCTAGTGGGTTGTATCATGGAGGTCTATGGTGGGTTCCTCAAAACCCAAAGCAAAGTTGATTGGGCCATGTTTCGTGGACCAATCCGACCACCACCGGAGCCACCACCTTAAGGTAATTTTTTCCTTCCCTCTCTATTTTGTTTCATGCATACATATATCATGATGCATTGAGGACAATGCATGAAATAAGTGTGGGGGAGGGTTTACTAACATAGAGTTTTTAGATTTTCTTTCTTTTACACTTTTCTTTCTTTTACACTTTTCTTTCTTTTACACTTCTTTTAGAAATTAAAAAAAATAATAAATAAATAAAAATAAATAATAAAATAAAAATATAAAAATAAAAATAAAAACTTTTTGAAATAAGAGACAAAGTTTTGATCTATTTTTAAGAAAATTAAGATGTATCTTAGAAATTAAGAAAGCCTTAATTATGACATCTTAAACCTAGTTGAAATAATAGATCTTGTTTGAAATTATAGGCTAAGTAAGAAAAATTGGTGAGATATTTTTATCTTGAATTTTTTGCCTTATATAATATGCACTTCACACTTACACATTTCTTGGATGGAAACAAAGACCAAAAATGCCATATAAATAAAAAAAAAAAAAATTATATATATATAAATAAAACATCACTTATTAAGCTGGATAATTGTGCCTCAAGAAGCATGATTATTCACCCTTAACGGTGGTAAAGAAAATAAATAATCCCCCTTAGTTATGTGGCCTTTTTTACTCGAGACCTTAAACCCGAGGGATGTTTTCTCATCTGGTGCCCTAAGACCGTCTGGTTTGGGAGTCATCGGTTAAAGGCTCGCTACAAGGGTAAACTAGAAAGCCTAGACTAAGGGAAGAAAAATAAAAAAAATTATATATATATATATAGATAAATAAATGGCTTGATGGTTGGAGTTGAAATCCCAGAAATCTTCACGAGCACGGTGTGCATATTATCTAGGTTTTATGAAAGATAAAATATTCATTCCAATTTTGAATTCTTACCTTAATTGAAAACAAGATCTTGCATGGAGACTAAGTTTAAGGAAGAATGATTATAGGTGGACTTATGACCTAGGATCACTTATATTTTTGCAAAAAATAGTTCGTAAACATGTCTCTTGTTCAAAATGCGTTTTCAAAACACTAACATTTCTCTTCTTTCTTTATGGATTTTGTGGGTGTAATCCGCTGAAAACCCTCAGGAGACAACACTCCTCCTCTAGGGTAACCTAGAGGTTTAACGGCTTGTTGCACACGCTCAGTGCAATCGCGTCACCTGCGAAAGTGGTGTAATAAAATTGGTAGTATAGTTTTTCTTTTCTTTGTTTTGCTCGGGACGAGCAAAAGAATAAGTGTGGGGGTGTGATTAGTCTACAAATTCTGCATTATTATATCGCATTTCTCACAGTTTTTATGAATAAATAATCGGTCTAATACGTGTTTTGGTCTTTATTGCAGGTACAACCAAAGTTCAAGGGCAAAGGTGTAATAAGAGCTTAATTAGACCCAATTAAGGGTAATTAATCCCGCATTACTTGGAGGCCAAGTAAGGGATTATCTAGAAGATTCATTGTACCTAGCCTCTTGCGCACATCAGACGAATCTGCGGTCGAAATTACCCGAAATTGGATATATTTGGAAGCAGCTAGAAGCCAGACGAACGCGTGGACGAAATCCAGAGACCCAGCTCCCTGGAATTGCCACAAAACCACGGCAAATCTTGAGAATTTGCGGCAATCCTAGGGAGCCACGCGTCGATTTTCGACGCGTGGCCCCGTCTCTTCTTCTGGAGCCTTCTTCTGCCTATAAATACCCCTGCAATTGCCCAGAGCGCGAGCAGTCTTCGTTTTTAGGAGTAGGTACAGATTTTAGGAGAGATTTAGTGTAGTGTAGGTGCTTTTCATTTCTCTTCTCTTGTATTTTTATTTGTTTGTAGATCATTGTAGTAGGGCTGAGTGATTCATAGAGAGAGAGATAGTGAGGGATTGATGTAATAGAGAGTGACACTCTATGTAAAGGTACCTCCTTTCTCTTCCATTGTAATCTCCTTCATCTTCTACATGATATTTTGTTTCTAGTTTTTCTTCTCATGGCAATCTAACTACTAACCACTAACCTATCTAACCACTTACTTGATAATCCACATGAATCGGGTTGCCTCTACAAGGCCTTGTTCTTGCAAGAGCCATTGATGGCCAAAGATGATGGGTTCTAACATCTAACTTGCTAACTTGCTAACTTGCTAACCAAGCTAATTCTCTTTTACTTCATGCTCTTTTATTTCTAGCATCTAACTTGCTAACTTGCTAACCAAGCTAACTCTCTTATTTCATGCCCTTTTATTTCATGCTAGTAGTGTAATGAGTGATGCTTGTAATAGCTTGTTCTTGTTGCAATGTTGTGATTGTTATGAACCATCCATGAGCCATGCTTTGTATTGCTTCTTGAAGATAAGGATTGTGATGGCCGAGGATCAAAATGTGAGGCAACTATCTCGAAGAGGTTAGCATGGTTAGTGGAGTACTTAGTAGTTAGTAGCCATGAGTTTTCTTTTACCTTTGTTTTAGAAATCGTTTTCCAAGTTCTTTTCTCATTTTTCTATCGGTGTTTTCATCGCCTTCTTAGTTTACCTTGTTCCATCTTCTTCACTTCTCTTTTGGTTTTTACATCGCCGTTTTCATCGCTCTCCTCACCTACCACATGCTTGTTTTCATTTTCTCATTCTTTTTCATTCTTTCAACATAGAAGAATTGTTAACATCTGACGTGACTAGAGACTGTTAATGCTTCTATCGCCTCCTTTCCCTGTGGATACGACCCGTTAAGCCAATGCTATAACGGAAGTATCGAGGGTATACTAAGCACATTCAAGCTTTTCATTTGATTTCACAAATACACATTTTGAGTGCTTGTTTCCACCCCGATCAAATTTTTGGCGCCGTTGCCGGGGAAGGGAATGGTTTTGATGTCACGTTTTTGTTAACATTTGTCTTCTCTGTTTTGGTGTGCAGGGCAATATTTTCAGGTGCTTAACATTGCAGTACATAAACTAGTTTTGCCTCTCCCTGCTCTAGAAAGCAAGGCCCCAGATTTGGAAGGAAAGCCGCGAAACCGCGACTTTTGCCGCGCCACCGCGGCCATTGTGCAATAATTCTGTATATTGTTTGTTCTGGGATGTGTATCTTGTAATAGCTAGTTGATTTCTGCTGCTATCTTTCTTGCTTTGATTGCCTACACACCACAAAAAAATAAAAGAACTAAAATACGGTAATTGGACGTTTTTAAAACGGTTTAGACATTTGCATTTAGGCACGTGTCAATTCAATTCCAAGATACTGTATTTTGTTCTGTTGTTGTGATTTGGATGGAGATGTACATATGGCATTGCATATAGCATTGGACAAACACGTGGGTGATTTATCGCTTTGTGTTATCTTCTTGTCTATATTGCACACTTGCACAAATTGAATTTAAGGGCAAACTCCAAACAAGATAAGGTGGGATTTCATACCCCTTCCTTAGCCCAAAAATCATCTCCCCACTCACACAACCCAAGCCCTAATAAAATTTGAATAGACATTGGCCCCTAGGGACATTTCATCTAGGTCTAGGTCAACCCTTCTTTTGGCTTGGTTTTTGATTTTTCTTTTCTTTTTGTTTGTTGTTTGATTCTTTCTTTTTGTGATTTTTTGTGTGAAATGGCATTCAACAATAATAATTCTTTCAATCCAAACATGAATCCATATTTCACACCAACTCCATATGATTCGGATAATTCCAACCCGGCGTTTTACAATATGCACCAACCAAATACACCGGGTTGGCCTTATCCGAATCAATACAACCCATACCCACATTCTAATAACTATAATTTCCATAATAATTTCAACTCGTCACAGAGTCATTGGGGATTCACGTACCCCGAGTCAAATTTTCAACCTCCTTGTCCACCATATTCACCTTGTCCACAATATTCATTCCCCGAATTTGCTTCTTATACTCCACCAATTGAAGAAAAATCTGAGTTTGAAAAGAGAGTAGAAGCCAATTTACAAGAGGCCGAGCAACAACTTCACAAAACATTGACCTCTCCAATTCCACAACATTTTCAAGATTCATACTCATTTCCACTAGTCCAAAATAAAAGACCATCAATTTTGGAAATGAGTATGCGTGAGTCCAAACAACAATCACAAAATCTGATGGACTCACAATTTCACCACCAATTCCAAAACAACACTGCATCTCTTCAACAAAATGATGAACCAATGACTTATAAAAAGATGCTTGAATTCATGACTCAGGCTCAAAATGCTCGTAACCGTGACATAGATATGATGATCCAAACTCTTCATTCTCATCCTATTTCTAATGTCACTACCCATTCTGTCCGAGCCAAAGAGTCATGTTGTTTTGGAAATCAAGATTCAATTTCAGCACACTCACATGAACTTGTCCAAACTTTAGATCCCATTGATATTTTGGCAAGTTTTCCTTTTACTGAAATTGAACTTGAACATGAATATGATCCTGAACTTCCACTTGATGATTCAATTTTACTTCATGATTCAATTATGACTCCAGTATCTTCACCTGATTTCACTCCATTTCCCGAGTCAGTATTGGATCCAGTACCCATCCATTGTGAAATTGAATCACCAATCTCTTATGATGATCATATTGAACTTGACCAATTTCATACTTTTGAAAGTCCATTTGATAAATTGGTAAGTTCTCATTTTTGTGGAATTGAACTCAATGAGGAATGTGACTTTGACCCTCAAGTTTGTGATTTAGTTCAAATACCTGAATCATTATTGACTCCTGTTTTGTTACCCAATTTGAGTAACATTTTAGAGTCAGTTTTGATTCCCAACCCTCCTGAACTTGAATCACTAATCTTAGATAGTCACATTCCATCATGGGGAAATGAATGTGGACCTGAGCTTTATCTTTTTGATTTGGACCCACTTCCTGAACCGATCTCGACTCCCGAACCTTTACTTGACTTAAGTCATTTTTCTGAGTCGATATTAGTTCCCATATTTCCCAAGTCCAAATCAATCATTCCATCTTTTCATACTCCATTCTGGGACAAGGATCTTGATAAATTTGACTCTGAAATTATTTTGAAAATTTGGAAATTAGATGGGGTACATTTTTTAATAAAAATCACACATGCATATATCTTTCTAGTGGGTTGTATCATGGAGGTCTATGGTGGGTTCCTCAAAACCCAAAGCAAAGTTGATTGGGCCATGTTTCGTGGACCAATCCAACCACCACCGGAACCACCACCTTAAGGTAATTTTTTCCTTCCCTCTCTATTTTGTTTCATGCATACATATATCATGATGCATTGAGGACAATGCATGAAATAAGTGTGGGGGAGGGTTTACTAACATAGAGTTTTTAGATTTTCTTTCTTTTACACTTTTCTTTCTTTTACACTTTTCTTTCTTTTACACTTCTTTTAGAAATTAAAAAAATAATAAATAAATAAAAATAAATAATAAAATAAAAAAATAAAAATAAAAATAAAAACTTTTTGAAATAAGAGACAAAGTTTTGATCTATTTTTAAGAAAATTAAGATGTATCTTAGAAATTAAGAAAGCCTTAATTATGACATCTTAAACCTAGTTGAAATAATAGATCTTGTTTGAAATTATAGGCTAAGTAAGAAAAATTGGTGAGATATTTTTATCTTGAATTTTTTGCCTTAGATAATATGCACTTCACACTTACACATTTCTTGGGATGGAAACAAAGACCAAAAATGCCATATAAATAAAGAAAAAAAATTATATATATATAAATAAAACATCACTTATTAAGCTGGATAATTGTGCCTCAAGAAGCATGATTATTCACCCTTAACGGTGGTAAAGAAAATAAAAAATCCCCCTTAGTTATGTGGCCTTTTTTACTCGAGACCTTAAACCCGAGGGATGTTTTCTCATCTGGTGCCCTAAGACCGTCTAGTTTGGGAGTCATCGGTTAAAGGCTCGCTACAAGGGTAAACTAGAAAGCCTAGACTAAGGGAAGAAAAATAAAAAAAAAATTATATATATATATAAATAAATAAATGGCTTGATGGTTGGAGTTGAAATCCCAGAAATCTTCACGAGCACGGTGTGCATATTATCTAGGTTTTATGAAAGATAAAATATTCAATCCAATTTTGAATTCTTACCTTAATTGAAAACAAGATCTTGCATGGAGACAAGTTTAAGGAAGAATGATTATAGGTGGACTTATGACCTAGGATCACTTATATTTTTGCAAAAAATAGTTCGTAAACATGTCTCTTGTTCAAAATGCGTTTTCAAAACACTAACATTTGTCTTCTTTCTTTATGGATTTTGTGGGTGTAATCCGCTGAAAATCCTCAGGAGACAACACTCCTCCTCTAGGGTAACCTAGAGGTTTAACGGCTTGTTGCACACGCTCAGTGCAATCGCGTCACCTGCGAAAGTGGTGTAATAAAATTGGTAGTATAGTTTTTCTTTTCTTTGTTTTGCTCGGGACGAGCAAAAGAATAAGTGTGGGGGTGTGATTAGTCTACAAATTCTGCATTATTATATCGCATTTCTCACAGTTTTTATGAATAAATAATCGGTCTAATACGTGTTTTGGTCTTTATTGCAGGTACAACCAAAGTTCAAGGGCAAAGGTGTAATAAGAGCTTAATTAGACCCAATTAAGGGTAATTAATCCCGCATTACTTGGAGGCCAAGTAAGGGATTATCTAGAAGATTCATTGTACCTAGCCTCTTGCGCACATCAGACGAATCTGCGGTCGAAATTACCCGAAATTGGATATATTTGGAAGCAGCTAGAAGCCAGACGAACGCGTGGACGAAATCCAGAGACCCAGCTCCCTGGAATTGCCGCAAAACCACGGCAAATCTTGAGAATTTGCGGCAATCCTAGGGAGCCACGCGTCGATTTTCGACGCGTGGCCCCGTCTCTTCTTCTGGAGCCTTCTTCTGCCTATAAATACCCCTGCAATTGCCCAGAGCGCGAGCAGTCTTCGTTTTTAGGAGTAGGTACAGATTTTAGGAGAGATTTAGTGTAGTGTAGGTGCTTTTCATTTCTCTTCTCTTGTATTTTTATTTGTTTGTAGATCATTGTAGTAGGGCTGAGTGATTCATAGAGAGAGAGAGATAGTGAGGGATTGATGTAATAGAGAGTGACACTCTATGTAAAGGTACCTCCTTTCTCTTCCATTGTAATCTCCTTCATCTTCTACATGATGTTTTGTTTCTAGTTTTTCTTCTCATGGCAATCTAACTACTAACCACTAACCTATCTAACCACTTACTTGATAATCCACATGAATCGGGTTGCCTCTACAAGGCCTTGTTCTTGCAAGAGCCATTGATGGCCAAAGATGATGGGTTCTAACATCTAACTTGCTAACTTGCTAACTTGCTAACCAAGCTAATTCTCTTTTACTTCATGCTCTTTTATTTCTAGCATCTAACTTGCTAACTTGCTAACCAAGCTAACTCTCTTATTTCATGCTCTTTTATTTCATGCTAGTAGTGTAATGAGTGATGCTTGTAATAGCTTGTTCTTGTTTCAATGTTGTGATTATTATGAACCATCCATGAGCCATGCTTTGTGTTGCTTCTTGAAGATAAGGATTGTGATGGCCGAGGATCAAAATGTGAGGCAACTATCTCGAAGAGGTTAGCATGGTTAGTGGAGTACTTAGTAGTTAGTAGCCATGAGTTTTCTTTTACCTTTGTTTTAGAAATTGTTTTCCAAATTCTTTTCTCATTTTTCTATCGGTGTTTTCATCGCCTTCTTAGTTTACCTTGTTCCATCTTCTTCACTTCTCTTTTGGTTTTTACATCGCCGTTTTCATCGCTCTCCTCACCTACCACATGCTTGTTTTCATTTTCTCATTCTTTTTCATTCTTTCAACATAGAAGAATTGTTAACATCTGACATGACTAGAGACTGTTAATGCTTCTATCGCCTCCCTTCCCTGTGGATACGACCCGTTAAGCCAATGCTATAACGGAAGTATCGAGGGTATACTAAGCACATTCAAGCTTTTCATTTGATTTCACAAATACACATTTTGAGTGCTTGTTTCCACCCCGATCAACTATATTTATTTACTAGTCTACTAGTCAATTTATTAGTCGACTAGTACCAACCCTCAAGTCGACTAATTCTGTGAAGTCTGTGTTCTATTTTCAGTTTTTATTTTTCGAAACCGGACCCGTTTTCTTAAGTTAAGGATCCAATAACACTCTCTTTTAATCCTCACCTTTGATATCACTCAAGATTAAATCCCAACCATTCATTCTTATCTTTCATTCTTCAAAACCCTAGACTTTCCCACTTTCTCTCTTCCAGCCGATTCCTCCAGTCGACTAACAGGTAGCAAGGAGCGCCAGCAGCAGCCGACTGCAGCAGTGAACTCTCCCCTGATTTCTTCTCTTCCACTTCCAAAACTTGGTAAAATCCTTCAAACCACTGAAATTCCCTTTCATATCTTGTGTTATATTCCATCAATTTCTGTTCTCAACATGTCTAGGTCAAAGAAAACTAAGTTTACTCCATCATCTTCATCTTCACAAGTTGATTTTAGGGCATTTCTAAAGAATCCTGCCCTAGAAGAGGATTTCATTAGATTGTCTTCCTAGAAATTCTACCCGCTCGTTTTGTTAAATATGAAGACTTTTATGATTATGACATTGTCTCATATTTGCAAAATAGTGGTCTAATTCACATGTTTTCTACGGATTCTAGACAAGGCTATTATCCGTTCTTGATAAACTTATTTTATACTAATTTGACCTTTGAAGATAATGAAGATGATGTTCACATTTATTCATTGGTTAAAGGTATAAATATAAAATTATCTCCCAAATCCATAGGCCGTATTCTTTCCATTCCTTATAACGGTCTCTTGATAAATGATATTGAAATTGATAATGAAGAGGTCTTATCTAGTATCTTTTTGCCTGGACGAGGATTACCTATGACAAACAACAAATTGAAGCCTATCCCACGTCTTATAGGTCGTATCCTTGCATACAATATTTGCCCTAAAACTGGAAGCTACAACTACTATTCACGAGAGCTAGCCACTTGCGTCTATGCAATTATGGCTGGCCTCGATGTCAATTGGGCAAAAATTGTTTTTGATACTATGGTTAAGTCCCATACTTCCTTTCTTCCTTATGGAGCTTTCTTGACACACGTATTTCGAAAATTTCATATTGATCTTGATTCCGAAACTAGTGTCGTCAAAGTATTCGAACCATTTGATCGTGCCGTTCATCACCGCATGAAACTTACTGATATCCCTCATCCTCCTCCATAACCACCCTCTTCACCTCCACAAAGTTCCACTCAACCTCCATCTTCCTCTACCCAACCTCCTTTCACTGAACCACCTCCAAACCAACCACCTCCTTCTTACACTGATGCCTTCTACAATTCACTGTCTGTTGAGATTGCCTCTCTTCATGCCCAACAACAAGTTCTTCAAGACACTCAGAATCAAGTGCTTCAAAATCAGTCTTTAATGATGATTCGGTTTGAGCATATGCAACTTCAGATGGATTCATTTGCATCAACTCAAATAGAGATTCTAAACCTCCTCAAGACACATTTTCCGCCACCTCCTCCTCCCGGATCCGACCTTTGAAGATTATGGCGTTGGCATTTCTTCGTGTTTTTGTTTTTGCAGTTTTTACCTTTTTTATGTATTTTTCTGTTTTCAGACTCTTTTTTAATATGTATTTCCGTATGAAAACAGTGTCTATTTATGTATGTTTTCTGCTTTTTGTTAATGACAAAGGGGGAGAACTTTTGTGTTATGTGTTATGTTTGTGTTATATAAATCTGTTATGTTTGTGTTATATAATCTGTTCTGTTGCATATTATTCTGTTCTGATATATGTTGTGACCAGCAACTTCATAAAGAATATTCATATCTGCAAATCTGACAGTTGCTATGTGTTGCTGATAGAAAATCTGAAACATAACACTGGCAATGTTCTGTGCAAATCTGAAAATCTGTTTCTGTTGTGACAAGCATATGTCAATGTGTGTTATACAACTATGTGCTGGATATTTACATATGACAATGCAGGGAAGGGGACACTTAACACTTTCTGTGGGGGCAAACAAAACGACTTGATTATATATATATCATTTTGTTATAACATATTTACTGCAGGGGGAGTTTTGCTGCAGGGGAAGTTATTACAAAACATGGGTTGTCATCATCAAAAAGGGGGAGAATGTTGAAGCCTACCAAGTTGATAGAGAGATTTTGATGATGGACAAGCAATTATGATGATTCTACCTCTGTTACAAATTTTGGTATTTTTGTGTAATTTTAGATATCTGTGAAAAGTCTTGAACACACACACAAAATACCTATATTAGTCGACTTGACCTTATAGTATAGTCGACTACCCCTTCTATAGTCGACTTGCCAAAAACCCCTAGTCGACTAGATATTGCTAAAACTATTGACCAACTCTCTGTTTGTTCTCTATCAGGAAAGTTAGTCGACTTGACCTCCTTTTATAGTCGACTAACAGATACCCTAGTCGACTATAGTTTTTCCCAAGTCGACTAATCTCCTATACAAAAATTTCCTTGCTCTCTATTTCTGTCTGACATGAAACTTAGTCGACTTATCAAACTTGTATAGTCGACTAACACCCTATATAGTCGACTAACAGTGCTTATATAGTCGACTACATTCAGTTTTCCAGAAACCAAATATCTGTATCAGTCATTAGATAGTCGACTTACCCCTTATAGTAGTCGACTAATCTTTGAAATTTTGTTCTTCTAGTCGACTAATCTCCTATCCTAGTCGACTAAAAGCAGTTGATAACTGCTGTGCAGTTGGTGCATTTTGGTGCGTTTTTCAACGTTTCAAAATTTGAATTTGGCCTGATAACTACCCTAACTTATTATGGATTTCACCTATAAATAGGAGTATTGCCCTAGGGCCAAGGCACTAATTCAAATCCAAAGTTTTCAGCCTAAAACTCTCTCCAAAAATTCTGTTTTCTGAAAACTTGTTCTCTTTCAGTTTTCTTCACCAAATTCCAAAGTCCATTGTGAAGATTTCTGAAATTCCTCCTATAAGAAACCTTGTCCACAAGCACATTCAAATTCAAGGCTTATAGGTTCATTGTAATCATTCAAAGAAGATCATTGTATAAGGGCGTCTTCTTGAAGTAGAAGAAAGTTGTACAAGGTGTTTGTTCTTTTGGTGTAAAGAGGAGTTGTGCACATTTGGCAAAGAGCGTTTGTCAAGTGGTGTACAAGGTATTGGTTGTGGGTGTACACAAATCAGGAAAGGAAAATCTCAAGCGGTTTGCTTGGGGACTGGATGTAGGTCACAAGGACCGAACCAGGATAACTCTCTTGTCTTTGCGTTTGAATTTTCTGAGTTTATCTTGTGAATTATTTATTTCCTGCAAGTAGTTTGATTTAAATTTTTATAAACACTATTCACCCCCCTCTAGTGTTGTGTTGCTTTGATTATAGATCCTACAGTTTTTCAATTGGTATCAGAGCTAGTGCTCCTGATACTTAGGCTTAACATCCTAGGAGTGAGATCCATTTGGTTGCTAATCTATTGTTTGCATTTGCTTGTTTGCACACATATAATTTGGACCCATGGCCTTCATGACCCCTGCTATGTTTGACATTTCTAGACTTGAGATTTGGAAGGTTATGATGAGTAGCTATTTGAAGACCCTAGGTTTGCATGTCTTTCTTGCGGCCACCAAGAAATGCTATCTTGGAGATCGCAAGCATATAGGGGCCAATGCATTAGCCTTTGAGGCTATTAGAAGCATATTATCTAAAGATTATCTTTTACGTGTTTCTAACATTGATTCCGCCTTTGCAGTGTGGAATTTGTTGACAACCACCACCACCTCTGAGCTTCAAGTGCAAATCCAAGAAGAGGAATCTAGTGGAGAATCCGAGTCTCAATGCTTAATGATCCAAGGGAATGACTCCCTTGAGGTACATCCGGAACCCCACTTACATAATGATGATTGTGCTAGTTCTTCAAATGATTATGTTGATCCCCATGCTTTGAATGAAGAACTATCAATTGTTTGTGAAAAATTAATTGAAAAATATAATTTGTTGAAAAAGAAAAGTCTAGGAATTGAAAAAGAAAATAAAAGTTTGCATTCTAGACTTAACAATGTTTTGTAAGAGAAGGTTGAGGTCTATAATGAAAGGGATTCATTGAGATCTCAATTAGATCTTGCACTTAAATAAAATGAATTTTTAAAGTCTAAAAATGATTGTGAAAATGTTTTGAAGAAAAATAAAGTTTTGTCTTCAAAAATTGAATTTGTTGTAAAAAAATAATTCTTTGAAAATAAAAATTGATTCTATTTCAAAGGATTTAGAAGCTTGTTTAAAGAAAAACATTGTTTTGCAAAATAAGATTGATGCTCATGTTTGCCATGCTAGGGTAGTATCACACACTTCACCTATTGCATGCCACACTTCTTCTTCTAAGATTAATGATGATATTTGTTTGCTTAAGAAGAAAGTTGATTGTTTGGGCTCCACTATGAGCCAATATGCCATGAACCACTCACGGTTGGAAACCTTGGTTCGAAAGAAACAAGTTCCATCCTTTATGCATGCACACCCCTCACGGCATACACATGCTCCTCACGGACACCATCACACGTATGCTCATGTGTACACTTGTACACATTGTGGACGTAAGGGCCACCTTGCTAAATTTTGCTTTGATAGAATACATGTTGAGAATTTAGCAAAGAATTTTGTTTGGGTTAGAGAAGGTACTAACCCCCATGGACCCAAGAAGATATGGGTACCAAAGACCACCCCTCCTATTATTTTTGATGTAGGTGTGGGCTCTCACATGACGTGAGAGTGATGACACCTTGGAGTGGATGCGTTCCGTGCTTAAAGAGAATCAACTGGATGCATCACTTTCAAGGGAAGATTTGGTGGAGAGGACCACCATGTTTTGGAGACAAGGAGAGTTGCCTTCTAGGTTTTGGTAACAATTCCTAAACTCCCATTTATTACATGCTTTTCATTCTTATCATTATTAGCATGTTTTGATGTTTTATAGCATGTTTCTTTGTCTATGGATTAGTATGTAAATACCATATTTATTAGATTCTTGACATACATGTATAGTATTTGAGACACACATGCTTATATGTACCCATACTTAGTATTCTCACTTTTGTTTAAGCTATAATGTACATCATGAATCTATTACATGTGAATTTACATAGTAATCATGTTTCAGTTTTATCATGATGATTTTTATATTTATTTTTGATGCTTCATGTTAAGATTACTTGTTTAGATGTTAGTTTTCACTAAAACTAGGTATATACTTGTGCATATAGTGGGCCACAAATAAATCTATATATTTTTGGGCTTGATTGCTTATTTGAACTCATTAGATGTGCTAGTATAGTCTAGTTTTGATGATTCATACATTTTAAACTTGTATTCTCATTTTGAATTTGTTTTATGATTGTGTGTTTCACTTCATGTATATATGTATTTTGCCAAACTTTAAGATATACATGTATACCCCTTGAGTCATTTGCCTTTCATGCAAATCTATATATGGACTCAATTGTATTTAGGGATATGTATGTATACTTATTGTGTTGATAATTCATACATATACCTTGAAATGAAATTTATTTTGGTGAAGATTTTCTTGATTTTGTGTTTAATTGTTTAACTTCATGTATATGTCTATCTTGTCCAAACTATTAGATATACATGTTTATCCTTTTTGAGCCACGTGCCTTCATGCATATATTTTGTGGACTCGTTGTGTTTGGATATGTATGTATGCTTTAGTTTGTATAAGACATACATATACCTTGAAGATTAAATAAGTTTTAATGATTTTCATGTTTTGTTGTTTCAAGGAATAATTGAACTTGATGAAAATTTTCATGATTATGATCTACACATTTTATTTATACACTCATATTTATATTTTGCTCATGTTTTGTTTTCATGAGTCATATTTATGCTTCATTGGCTTAGAGTGTTGAATTTCATGTGGATTTCTTATTTCATGAAAATAATTGGTTTTATTCCGTGCTTGAAGGATTTCGTACTAGTTTAAAAGTTTTTCCATTTAACTAGTTACAGTATTCTTCATTTTGGTAGAATTTTTCAAACAAAACTTATTTTCAAATCTATTTTTGAAAACCCCTACCCTTTACGGGAGGTTGGATGAGAGTCCATGCCTTGTATGTTCATATTGAAAATTTTTTTTAAAACTTGTGCATGAGATGGGAGGATTAGTTATATGAGCTATACCATGCTTTTATTGTTATGTCAATTGGTATCATTAAACTCTTTCAATTGGTATCAATTTGATCTTTTTGTATACTCATATGTTTATTGTGTATGTATACTTTCAATTGGTATCATCTATTGGTGATTGGTACTCATTCTATTTCATACACATATACTTGTTTTATTTGTGCTTAAGATATAAATTTTTCACACAAATTTTGTTTATGCTAGAGCTTGAGCTTCAACTTTATTTCAATTGATTTAGTTTTCAATTGGTATCTTATTTCAAGCCTACGCATTGTTTTTGTTGGTATTTCATAAAGGGGAGAAAATTCGATTTTCATATTTCAATTGGTATTTAGTTTTCCACTCCCTTGCTTTATGATAAAAAATAGTCATTTCAATTGTTTATATGACTTAAAAAGAAAAATACTATCTTTTGATATCAAGATGTATTGTGTTTTAAATTGGTATCTAAAAAAAAAAAAATTGTTTAAAGTAAAATACAAAAGTTTTGATTTATATTGACTATATGCAAGGAGAGCTTAACATCTCTTCTACATATAGATTCATGATGAGTGTATCTTGTATTGAAGAGCTTAACATCTCTTCTTTATGTGGTACACGTGTGTAGGGGGAGCTTCACATCTCCTCTTATGCATTACATAATGTGTGTTATGTGAATTAGGGCTTAACATCCCTCTTTCATGTAATGCATATGTGTAGGGAAGCTAACTTAGCGTCTTCCTCTTCATGAATGTATATAGCATATAACATTTATTGATCTTTGTTTACTTTTCTATTGGTATCAAGATGCTTTATTGACATATGTTTCTATTGATATCATGTTGATTATAGTCACCCCTTATTGACTTTGTTTTTTTTTTTTAGACAAAAAGGGGAGAATATTGTTTTATTGTTTTGATTGACAAAAAGGGGGAGAAAGATTTTTTCTTTTTATGCATACTTATGTTTTTGCATATATTAAGTTTTATTGGTATCTAGAGCATCTAGTGTTTTGTTAATGTTTTATTAATTTAATTGGTATCTAGAGCTTCTAGAATATGTTTTATGCATGTTGATGCATACATGTTTATGTACATTCATTGCATATCTTTTGTTTATTTGTTTATGCATGAGTTAAGGGGGAGCTTCGTTGAATCTTAACTTTAATCCATGAATATATAACTTCATGAGTTTTGTCATCAACAAAAAGGGGGAGATTGTTGGCCCAAAGGCCTTCCACCCTAGTTTTGATGATGATTAACTCATGTAGTTATGTTTACTAATAATCTTGTGTTGTTTAAGTTTCAGATCATTAACCAAGATATTAGTTGGTGATTAGCTTCAATAAGGAGTTTAGAAGCTTTTCATAGTGATTCCAGGGCCAAAGCTTCAAGATCACACATTGCCTAGCCCATGGATGGAGTTTTGGAGCAAGTCAACTTGAAGATGAAGATCATCAAGAAGACTTAGGTATCCATAGTTTAATTTAGTGTGTTTTAGATCCATTTGTAAAGCTTAGTTTGTAAAGCTTAGTATAGTTGATATGCTCAAGTGCACAACACACACAAGTTTCATGTTTTGGATTCGGTTTTCATGAATAATAGATCAAAACAAGTTTAATTTGTTTATATGTATAGTAGATGGTTTCTATTTATACATGCATGCTTAAACTTCTTAAACAAACTTATTTTGACTATCCTATTCATGTTTTGAAAAAATCAAGTTTGATAAAAATACAAGTTTTGTTTATGATAAAATTTGCAAGACTCAAAAATGAATTGATATGATTGATATATGTCTTGAAATTTTTATCACTTGTTTGTGTTTCAATATAAAAAGTTAAAACAAGTTTTATGGGATTTTCAGAAAAGATCAAAGATTTTTATAAAATATTTTTCCCAGTTTTTTTGACCCAGATTTCTGTTCCAGGCTTCAATCAGTCGACTAAGTCAACTGACCTAGTCGACTTGGCTGAAGTCGACCGGCCGAGCCGGTCGACCGACGTGCACAAATCTGTGCACATTTGGAGACACTGGGACGGTTGACCGTCCGGGTCGACCGGGCTGAGAGCAGTGCTCTCTGTTTGTTTGGGTCGACCGGGCCGGTCGACCGTGGTTGCTCAACGGTCACATTTCTGACCGTTGGCGGTCGACCGGGCCGGTCGACCGTCAGCCTGTCAGGCTGCCACATCAGCCTAACGGCTAGTTTTCTGATGGGGCTATAAATACCCCATTTGTTTGAGGTTTTCACCAAGATTTTCAGAGCTGATTTTCTCCCATTCTCTGGTTTTAAAAAGAAGTTTTTAAAAGAGTTTAAAGAGTAAAAAGATTCATCTTGTTTGTTTTTAAGTGTTTTGTTATTTCAAAGAAACTAGGTTTTGGGAATTGTTTTTGAGCAAAAATCTCCATATCATTTGTTGTGTTTTCCCAAGAGTTTTCTTTGATTAAAACACTTTGTTTTTCACACTTGAGCTATCATCTATCCTAATCTATTAGGATCATTTGTTTTGTGAAAAAAGAAAAAAGAAAGAGAGATTGTTTGTGGTTGAAAGAAACCACTTGTTGTACACCCTTGTTCTTGTTGTATCCCTCTTTGGTAGAGGTGATCGGGTGATTAGTTTGCTCCCTCAAGTGTGAGGTGGAGTTTGGTTTGTAAACCTCTTCGGTAGAGGTGTTTGTGGTTGTTGTTTGGCTACGGGCCTACCCCTCGGTTGTGAGGTGGTTGTTTGAGAGAGGAGTTCGGTACTCCCTTATTGTAAAAATCCTTCTCGGTGAAGGTTCCCTCGGTGGGAGTCCTCGGTGGACGTTATAGTGGATTGGAAATCCTACACGGTGGTTTAGGCGGGGATGTAGAGCAAGGTGCTCGAACCTCGAAACATATCTTGTTGTTAGCGTTTGATCCACTTGTCTCTCTAACTCTATCTCTTTACATTTGTGCAAAGCATTATTCATATTGTCATATCATTCATTGCTTGTGTTGCCTTGCATTATTTCATATTGTTATTCATCCTTATATGCTTGGCTTGATTGTGTGTGTGCCTCACTTATACTTAATCAACAAAAGCTTCACATAGCACCTCAACCCATTCAAGGGGAATCAAGAGGAGTTAGTCCAGAGCCCTTCACGGGGAATTCGGCTACACTTGTTGATTGTATTAAGTGTGTTGCAAATTTGCATTAGCTTCCGCATTTAGCGCATTTAGTTCCTAGATTAGCACTTACACCTATTCACCCCCCTCTAGGTGTTTTTCACCATTTGTAGTAGAGTCAGTCTACTCAAATGGAGCATATCGCCTCATAACTTCAAACGGTGATACACTCATGATGCCGATAAACGGTAGATTCCTAAAGAAGTACTATCCTTAATAGTACTTTTCCTCTGATCAAGTTAATATTACACCTCTGATTAAAGATCCAGATCCAAGAAAAGTTTCTTTCCTTTACTCGGTCACATCACGATAGATCGGTGACAAGCTAATCGGGCACTGACCGCACCATGATGTATGATGTAAATATTGAGAAAGAAACAAAAGGTGAAACTTGAGTTTTAGTATTACTCTCTTCATTAACGTCTGACGCCTCCGACGGCTAAGGATAGAGGAAAATGTTGGCTTCTAAGCCCAACATAAGTTTTCGACAACTCATCATGCTGACGGGAATAACATGGCTAGCCCAACTCAAACGGTAGTTGGTAAAGGCACACCAAATCCGTTGATAGCTGAGGGTTTGCTAAAAATCCTAAGTGGACTTGGTCCCACTCTCTCCTCCAAAATCCCTTACCAATTCTCATACACAGAATGGTATGTTTACAAAATACAGTCATTGCTACGTTAACATTATACCTCTTTCAATGAAAAATCTCAGTACTCCCTAGTAAGTACAAACCTTACTTGTCTCAACATTATATGGAGTAGCAAGCCTTCAAATTTGTCAAGTTAACACTACACCTCTGACACTTTAAACTTCACTTGTCAATTCTCATCAATAGAATGATAAGTCTTCAAATTGCTTATATCGCAAATCAATCACTGTCAAGTTAAAATTACACCTCTGACATTTTAAATTCTACTTGTCACTTTTCATCAGTAAAATGACAGGTCCTCAATTTGCTCTTATCTCGAGCCAATTTTTGTCAGGTTAATACCACACCTCTGATAAATTACTGTTAAGTTTAACATTACACTTCTAACAATGATTAAGTTGCTTCCAAGTTCAATATTAAACCTCTGACAGTCATTTCCCCTCAGACTTCCATATCAAAGTTGAAATGAGCGATGCTAAGTTTAACATTACACCTCTGGCGACCAGGTCATTGTTAAGTTCAACAATACACCTATGGCCATGACTTTCCCTCGGACTTCCTTGTCGAAGTCGAGATGACCAATGCCAAGTTCAAAATTACACCTCTGGCATTACCCTCACTGCCATGTTAAACATTACACCTATGACAGTGACACTTTCAGTTTTTCCAAATAAAGCTGGAACACTCTTGAGTTAAGTTAATATTACACCTCTGACTCACACCCTTGTCAAGTTAACATCACACTTCTGACAAGATTATATTCAACCCGTTAAGTTAATATCACACCTCTAACGGAAAAAGTCTTCCTAGATTCCCGCGAGTCTAGTCTCACTTGTTATTCTCGTCAACAGAGTAACAAGTCCACTTAAAAAAAAAGAACATTGTTAGGTTAACATTACACCGTTAATAGTGTTTTCACTAAATCCCCAGCTGGGTCTTAGTCAAGTTAATTCCAAACCTCTGATGAAAACTCATCCTCCCTGGGGGTACAAATTCCACTTGTGATTCTCATTTATAGATTGACAGGTCCACAAGAATTATCTTACTTCTGTCAAGTTAATATCACACCTCTGACAGTATTGTTGAATTTCCTGAAATAGGATTTTCCTACAAACTTTGACTCGTTAGGATTATTATCATATTTTTAGCAAGTCAAAGATCCTTTACTTCTATTCATCTGATTTTCAATGCAAAAAAGGAATTCAAGACAATAGAAGAAGAAAAAAAGTGTCGCTTTTATTTATATCCAGACATATGAAAGTGATACAAGACGCTCTCTTATACAATAAGATTGACTGTTACAATAAAGGAGTACAAAGAAGTCCCTCTCTCTCAGTAAAAGGTTGCACTCACTCCCTAAAGCAGTCTCACTACTCCAAATACAAGATGTTTGGAAGAGCGCAAAAGGAGGGCTGAGCACTATTGTGACGATCAGATGTTGATTACATTATGATGCATGACGTAAACATCGAAGGAGTCCATCGTTGACCAAGAACAATGGTGTTTCTTGAGGTCAAAATGCAGCAAAGCCTTCTGATTCACCCGACCAACTGGTGTAGGTCATAATCCTTCATTGATGAACATCTCAACCACCAGAAAGTCATCCAATGAACATGGATTTTTCATCGATGTCACTTCTGGGGTAAGATTGGTGAAGGGAGAATCTGAGACCTTACAGGTGACGTCCTCTTTCCCATGACCTGCAAGAGGACCATCCCCGCCACCATACCCACTGTGACCATGACGAACTCTGGGGCATTGCTGGTGCGTCATATCCAATGAGGTCTTGACGGATGTCATCTGTAACGCAAATCCTCGTCTCCCGTAAACAGGAGCCTTGACTTCTCCTCCAGTGCTCGATCATCGAACGAGTTCGCTGGCCGATATATTCTCCCAAGGGCCCAGCGAATGTGTAAAAGACTGATTAACACTACCTGCGGGGAGTAAAAACCAGAGGGTTAGAATTCTAAAATAGAAAGACTGAAGAACAGACGTGGTTATAGCTGTGAACTTTAGACGCAAGGATGACCCGCGCAGAAAGTTAAAATTTTGTTCCGACAGAAACAGACGCGATCGGGGTTGTGGACTTCAGATACACACAGATCTGAACGCGGTCTAGTTTTAGGCCCACGTCTAAAATATGAGACGTGAAGAGAACCAGACGCGAAAATTGCCACATCCTTGTTCAAGAAACAAGGGTTGCTACATCTAAGTCTGAAGCCCTCGGCCAGAATTAAAATTCTTTTTAAGTTGATTGGTAGTGAAAAATGCATTTTTATCATAACATTTACCATCACATTTTCATATTTATTCATTTAATTCTGCACATTTATTAACATTTTGTGATTTATTGTGTGCAGGCCTCGAAATAATAAAAAGAAAGAATTAAAGCTTAAAAAGAGCCCAAAAGCCCACATTTGAAGCCCAAGTGCAAAAGTGCAAATATCAATTGTCAAAGTGCAAATACACAAGGGCTAAAGTTGCAATTATCAAAGAAGAGGGAAGGATAGACTTCTATCCAACCCTAAACACTTGCAGGATGAGGATAAAGGTCAAAGATAAGAGTGCAAAGATAAGGAAATTCGTGGATAAAGATATTGGGAGATTTGAAATCTAGATAACTTGATTCCCAAGTTATATCCAAATCCCATGATAAAGAGCCAGGATGCAGCTTCCAGAAGCAAACGCCCAGATGGACGGACCAGGAGAAGCCACGCGCCAAAGCGCGTGGCAATCTGCCACCAAAATGCCGCAATTCCACGGCAAATGCCGCATTTCCACGGTAATTCAGATAAGCCAGGGCAACGGCTTTTGTGTACGACTTGTGTTCGGACTCTAACTCCTTCTGCGCCTATAAATACCCCCTGCAGTGCAACACAGAACGTCGTCCAGCGCAGTACAGGGCCAAAATTAGGGTTTCTTCTAGGTTTTCTTCTTTTGTAATTAGGGTTTCTTTTTATTTTCAAGAGAGAGAGAGGCTTATGTTGAGCGTGACACCGATGTACCTTCCTCTTCTCTGCCATTGTACTAATTAATAAAGGTAATCTTTTCTTTTGTTTATTGTTCTTGTGTTTTACTTTTCTTTTTGTTTTCTCCTCTTTTTCTCTTTGATCTATGTTGGTTTATATGAGCATGCAAGTGATTTCTGAAGCATGAGTATAACGAGTCTTAGCGAGAGCCAACGATATTTCATGGAGATGTTCTCCTCCTCAAGGTACGTATCAATTCATGCTTGCCAAGGCTTGATGATCTACTGCGAACAGGGACTGAGATCAATCCTATACTTTATGCGTTCATGCCTCCAAAGCAAGGTAGAAAGTGTTAAGATTTCATATTGTTCCTCAACCAAGGTTAGTATTTATTTATTTTATTTTATTTTATTTTCTTTTCTTTTTGTAGATTAAATCACAACTCTTCTACCAATTCTTTATTTGCCGACTCATTGTAAAATACCGCCTTCTTCTTAACTTAGCTTAAAAATAAATAATTTTTAGGGTAAAACTTACAAACGCTTCCATCGCTAGTCCCTCCCTGAGGATCACGACCCGCATAGCCTTGCTACAGCGGATAGTATTGAACACTTGCACACCTTTAATTCTCAGATCTAATATTCATATTTTGTGTGCAGATAAAAGTTCAATCAAAAAACATTGGCGCCGTTGCCGGGGAGGGACGGTAAGTTTATCTCTAATAAAAAAAATTATTATTGACTATTCTTTTATTCTTTTCTGTTTGCAGGTTTGGAGAACAGGAAACAGAAAAACAGCAGCAGCAGTGGACATATAGCTACTCTGTGCCTCTGCCCTCGAAGGCAGAGCATCAGAGTCTACTATATTGCCGCGGATCCGCGGCCATAGCCGCGGAAACGCGGCATTAGTAGTGAACTACTAACTGCACTTTTTGCAGGTTGCTTCAAATTGAAACTACTGTTTTCTGCTCTGTTCTGATTTGTTCTGTGATATACCTGTAAGCTGCTAATTAATCAGCAGTAAAAAAAATTTGTTGTTAAAGATAAGAATTGATTAGACGTTTGCATATTAGGTACGTGTCTTTTCAATTCCTTTATTTTTACTGTTGAAGAGTGCTGGAGCAAGGTACGTACGCATTGCATGTAGAATAGGACTCATCTCTTGGTTGATTTTCTGCTTTGAGTGAATCTTATCTACTTATCTTGTACACTTGCACTAATTCATCATAAGGGCATAACCTATTAACAAGATAAGGTGGGGATTTCATCACCCTTCCTTAGCCCAAAAATCATATCCCGAGCACTCAATAACCTAAGCCTAACTTAAAAATTAGTAGACGTTGGCCCTAGGGACATCTCGGACTCAATAGGAAATTATCCTAAGGGGAACAGTGCTGGAAGTTGACTCTTATCAAATCAGTGTCTAGGAAAGGGATTGAGGGCCGAAAGCCCGAAGATTGGTGGTTATTTAATTAAGGAACGTCTTTGACGGAAAACCTCCCACCACTCTTGCCCTGACCTGGCTGATTAACTTGTGGTCAAAGTCTGCACCTTACCTCCCGTGGACAGTCTAACCAGTTAGGAGTCGTCTAGGTCATAGGTCTACCCTAACTTAGGTTAGAATTTTTTTCTTTTTTGTTTGCTTATTTGTTTGTTTTCTTTTTCTTTGTTTGTGTTTGTGTGATATGGCATATAACAATAATTTTTCCAATTTTAATCCATATTACACACCAACCTCTTTTTCGGATATTACCAACCCGGCATATCATAATTTTGACCAACCTAGTGTGTCAGATTGGTCTTATCTGAATCATTACATGCCCCAGCCCCAATACTATGAACAAGATTGAAATAATCATCACTACTCTTCACAGAGTCAATAGGGATTCAACACCCCTGAGCCATATGGTCAACCACCTGTTCAACCATTATCTTCGTACACGTCTTTTCCCACATCACCAATGTTTCAATCCTCCAATGATCCATTCAATGGGTTAGAAGAAAAAGTGGATCGGTTGCAAGAGATAATGAATGATCAAATTTCTAGACTTTCAAACATTCTTGAACTTACCAACCAAGTTGATAGGAACGAGGAATCATCCTATCTAGAAGACCTTGATCAAAATTCAATTCATCACATCAATATGAACTGGACCAATCTCAATCCTTGGACAAATTGGCTAGTTTTAATTTCAATGAGATTGAATTAGATTGTGAATGTGAACCCGATCCCTAACTTTGCGATTCAGTTTCCATCTTCGAATCTATGTTGACTCCAGTATCCTTACCCAATTTGGACCAACTTTCTGAGCCAACATTTATTCCTGTGCCCATAGATCATGAAATTGAATCACCCATTTTTGAAGATCATCATAGTGAACTTGACCAATTTCATACTTTTGAAAGTCCCCTTGGCAAATTGTCAAGTTTTAATTTTTATGAGATTGAAACTAATGAGATATGTGACCTAGATTCCCAAATCTATGATCAAGTTCAAATTCCCGAATCATTATTGACTCCTGTTTTGTTACCCGACTTAGGTAATGTTTTAGAGTCAGTTTTGATTCCCACACCTATCATTCCTGAACTTGAATCACCAACATTGAGTCACATTCAATTGTGGGAAAATGATTGTGGACTTGAGTTTCAATTTCTTGATTTGGACCCACTTCTTGAACATAGCCCGACTCCTGAACCCTTACTTGATTTAAGCTTCTTTCCTGAGTCGGTATTAGTTCCTGAACCGATCATTCTTGAGTCCAAGTCAACCATTCTATCAAGTCACATTCTTTGATTGACATAGGTATAGACCATGACTCTGTGATGATTTTTCAGGACTGGTCATGTAAAGGGAGTAAGTTTCACGAGAGGATCTTCCATGATCCTATTCATTCTGGGGACTGTAAATATGTAAATAAAAAAGAGGTAAATAAAGGTAGGTCCCGTGAACTACCACGTTATCTTGTTTGGGCCGCATTTCGTGGACCAATTAGACCACCACCGGAACCACCACCTTAAGGTAACTTCTGCCTTCCCTTGTTCTTTTTCATGCATATATGCATTCATTCATACATTGAGGACAATGCATGAGATAAGTGTAGGGTAGGCTTTACTAACATACTAACATTGGTAGAAACTAACAAAAATCTGCTAATAAAAAAAATCTGAAAAAAAATTTTTATAAAAAGGACAATATTTTGACTTATCTTTTGAAAGAAATCTAAGTTAGTCTTAAGAATTAGGAAAATCATGATTAGGATTTCTAAAAACTTGGTCAAAATAAATAAATTGTTTAAATTTTAGGTATAGGAGGAGAAATTGAATAAGTAGTTAGTCTTAATTTTTACCTTAATGAAATTTGCATACCTAATGCATATCTAGGATTCTAAGACAAAGACCCTTGTGCCTCATAAAAAAAAATATCCTTAAAAAAAAAAAATTCACCAATTAAGCTGGATACATGTGCCTCAAGAAGCATAAGTATTCACGCCTAATGGTGAGTTTACAAATAAAGTCCTTAGTTTTGTGGCCTAGTTCACTCGAATTTGAGTCCGCGGGGTGTTTTCTCACCTGGTGCCCTAAAGCCGACCGGTTTGGGAACCACCGACTTTAAGTTCGCTACATGGGTGGATTAGAAAGCCTAAGTAGACTAAGAAATACAATATATGTAGTAACACATCTAATAATCAATTAGTTAGGTATGAGGGCCTCAAGAAGCCTTGATGCTTACACGAAAGAAAATTAGATGAGTTATACATACCAAAAAAAAGTATATATAAATAAATAAATAATAAAGGGGCATGAGAGTCCAAGTTAAGGAATTCCTAGTCAAAATTCATAAGGATGCATATGATTTTTGGTAACGAAAAAGACTATATTAGAAGTTCAATTTTGACCCTTACCTAAAATGGATAACAATTTACTTTATAAAGACTAAGTCTAAGAATGAATAAAAATGAGGATCCTAAAAACTTATAGATTACTTAGTCTTTTCAAAGTATTTCAAATATTTTTCTTTTTATGGATTTTGTGGGTGCAATCCGCTAAAAACCCTCACGAGATAACACTCGTCCTCTAGGGTAACCTAGAGGTTTAACGGCTTGTTGCACATGCTAAGTGCAATCGTGATTTCTACGAAAGTGAGTTAGGTTAGATTAATTTTTCTTTTCTTTTTCTTTTTCTTTGTTTTTACTCGAGGACGAGCAAAAAGATAAGTGTGGAGGTGTGATTGGTAGTGAAAAATGCATTTTTATCATAACATTTACCATCACATTTCATATTTATTCATTTAATTCTGCACATTTATTAATATTTTGTGATTTATTGTGTGCAGGCCTCGAAATAATAAAAAGAAAGAATTAAAGCTTAAAAAGAGCCCAAAAGCCCACATTTGAAGCCCAAGTGCAAAAGTGCAAATATTAATTGTCAAAGTGCAAATACACAAGGGCTAAAGTTGCAATTATCAAAGAAGAGGGAAGGATAGACTTCTATCCAACCCTAAACACTTGCAGGATGAGGATAAAAGCCAAAGATAAGAGTGCAAAGATAAGGAAATTCGTGGATAAAGATATTGGGAGATTTGAAATCTAGATAACTTGATTCCCAAGTTATATCCAAATCCCATGATAAAGAGCCAGGATGCAGCTTCCAGAAGCAAACGCCCAGATGGACGGACCAGGAGAAGCCACGCGCCAAAGCGCGTGGCAATCTGCCACCAAAATGCCACAATTCCACGGCAAATGCCGCATTTCCACGGCAATCAGATAAGCCAGGGCAACAGCTTTAGTGTACGACTTGTGTTCGGACTCTAACTCCTTCTGCGCCTATAAATACCCCCTGTAGTGCAACACAGAACGTCGTCCAGCGCAGTACAGGGCCAAAATTAGGGTTTCGTCTAGGTTTTCTTCTTTTGTAATTAGGGTTTTCTTTTTATTTTCAAGAGAGAGAGGCTTATGTTGAGCGTGACACCGATGTACCTTCCTCTTCTCTGCCATTGTACTAATTAATAAAGGTAATCTTTTCTTTTGTTTATTGTTCTTATGTTTTACTTTTCTTTTTGTTTTCTCGTCTTTTTCTCTTTGATCTATGTTGGTTTATATGAGCATGCAAGTGATTTCTGAAGCACGAGTATAACGAGTCTTAGCGAGAGCCAATGATATTTCATGGAGATGTTCTCCTCCTCAAGGTACGTATCAATTCATGCTTGCCAAGGCTTGATGATCTAATGCGAACAGGGGACTGAGATCAATCCTATGCTTTATGCATTCATGCCTCCAAAGCAAGGTAGAAAGTGTTAAGATTTCATATTGTTCCTCAACCAAGGTTAGTATTTCTTTTATTTTATTTTCTTTTCTTTTCTTTTCTTTTTGTAGATTAAATCACAACTCTTCTACCAATTCTTTATTTGCCGACTCATTGTAAAATACCGCCTTCTTCTTAACTTAGCTTAAAAATAAATAATTTTTAGGGTAAAACTTACAAACGCTTCCATCGCTAGTCCCTCCCTGAGGATCACGACCCGCATAGCCTTGCTACAGCGGATAGTATTGAACACTTGCACACCTTTAATTCTCAGATCTAATATTCATATTTTGTGTGCAGGTAAAAGTTCAATCATAAGTCAACAACCTCAAACGCGAGCTCGCATTTCACGGTCCAGATACAGAGTTCATCTCACTTGCGTCCAGAGGACTTTGAGTTAGAGTTCAAACTCAATCAACTCGCGCTTCATCAAGAAGTCTAAAAGGCGCGACTTCCAATAATGGGCGCACCAATCAGGCTTCAAGAGAAGTTTAAGAGAGTGAATCTCATCAAGGGACAGCAAAATTGAAACTCAGGTGGGCTGAGTATTGCATGGTGACAATTAATTCCTACCCAGAGAAGAACCCTCTAGAGGTTGAACTTTCTGCATCAAGGCGCGGACATAAAAGGTGCTTAGAGGGACACTTTTTGATCTTAAAATCACTTGACAATGATAATCTTCAGGAAAGATTAAAGGAAAGCATGGAAGCTTTGAGTCTTCGCTATCCATTGGGGTACATCCCATTGAAGGAAGAAGATTAAGTCAAGATGAAGGCCCTCGGAGCACCTGCTCTCAAGGGGAAACAGTCTAAGCAATAGACTGTTAAGGGGGCGAGGCCTGTTTATAGGCCAGCAATGAGGCCTATAATTAATGGCGTAAAAATCAGAGCCATCGGCCTTAATTCCCGCACAAACGTCGAAGCCCAATAAAGAGCTGACGCGTGGATTGCCGCTTCGGGAAATATCGGAGGACGCGAGTCCCCAATCGTCAACGCCGACTTGGCATTTAAAGATTTAACGTCAAAGCCCAATTAAGAGCTGATGCGTGGATTGCCGCTTCGGGAAACATCGAAGGTCACGAGTCCCTAATCGTCAACGCTGACTTGGCATTTAAAGATCTAACAAGATCTTTAAGACGAAGCTGCATGTGACGCTTGGGAGGTTGCGTCAAGCACAAATTCAAAGGTCACGTCCTGAGATCCGCGTCCTTTCACGAACCTGAAAAAACTACATTCCTTTCAGTCCTTTCGGAAGGGCTACGACTGCATCTCTGGGAATGATTCAGAGCCGCGTCTCCTCAGTGAATTGGACCCATTCAGAGGTTACATCCTGAGTCCGCATCAACTTGAAAGTTATATTCTGAAGCCTGCGTCCTCAACGACAAAAGAAGGCCCATGTCGTTCTCGAGGAGCCCGGAACTGCGTCTCTATTGTGAAACGAAAGTCGTGCCTTCATTATAAACTCAATACAGCCTGAGCTTGCGCCTTATCAAGGGTCCAGAGATGCGTCTCTACTGAGCTAGTGCCGCATCCCCATCAATTAGCTGAGATTCATGCGTCAGTTTTTGAGAAGCCTAAGACCGCGTCTCCACTACATCGTGACAGAATCAAGGGCCACGTCTATGGATCTGCATCTTATCATAAATATTAAGGCCACATTTTCTTTATTAAAGAACACAAATTTGTGTTTCAGGATAACGCCCTTTTGTCCTTAAGCCAGAGCTGCGCCCTTATCGAAAAAGAAGGTTCGCGCATCTTCCTTGATAAGCTTGAACGGCGTCTTAAGTAATGACTTAGGGCCGCGTCCCCCAGGATCGCGTCTCCATTATGAATGAAAACCGCATCTCACTCAAGAACTCAGTTCAGCCTGAGTTTATTATTCATGGCCGACTAAAGACTACGTTTTACAAATAGTCAAAGAGTACGGTTATGAAAATTGAGTTCATCCATAGCAAGTAAAGAACTTGAAAAGATGAAGATGGAGCAAAATTTCGAAGACTTTTATTGTTTGATTCGAAAATGGTAAAAGTAATACAGACACTCTTGACAAATAAAGTGTTAAAAAAAAGGTGAACCATACAAAAAGGAGAAGGTTAATAATCTTGCTTCGCCAAAGAACGGATTTGTTCCCGGAGATGATGCATCTCGTGCTGGCGTGCCTTTTCAGCCTCCACCAGAGCTTGGACCCGCAGCTCCTCTTCAGACAAAAATCTCTTCGCAGCTAGTTGCGCTTGAAGAGACTCCAATCTGGAGGAATGAGCAGAGAGGTTTTCTTCAACCCGTGTCTTGGCAGTTTCCAACTCCTCCAGCCTTTTTCTAGCAGGACAAGCTTCTGCTCATTGGTCTCGATCAAGGCTTGCGCCCTGGCGATAGTAGCTCGAGCAGTGATAATAACCTGCTCTGCACTCTGTATGACGATTTCAGATTCCTTGGAATCGCCAATCAACCTTTGATGGTCAGCTTGGAAATGTTGGAGATGGCGGGCCTCTTCAGCTATTTGTTCCTCCATCTCCTTTCGCTCATGTTCTTGAGTGGCAAGAAGCTTACTCAGAGTTATCTGGGTGTAACGCCCCGATCCCAATAATACGGGGACGTCACTGCGACGCATATACGTAGGTTAGATGGTGCCCCCACGTATATACGCTAAGCATAAGTACAACAAGTATCAGAGTATAACACACAGCGTGATATAATCATAAGCCAACATACAAAATAGAAGTACAGAGTTATACAAGTTATGATATACAAAATCACTATACAAGTGTCCATTATCACAACTCAAGTCCAAAACGATACAAAATACAACCAAAAATACAAAAATGCTCACGTATGGATGGAAATCCGTGAACCAAAAAGGAGTGCCGGGCAAGATAGATCTAGAGCTGGTCAGCCTGCTCTCCTAGATAAGCTAAGTCCTCAGTGGAAGGCTCCACTTCGTTCCAGGCCTCCGAATCTGAATATGCAAATCCAAAGGGTCAAGACATAATACAAGAAATAAAGATAGCCAAGTGGCGACGGAATCACAAGTAGAGGTGATGAAGTAGTGATAACTAACAACAATACATGGCAAGGGATGTAAACTAAATAAGATAAAGGCATATGCAATAAATCTACAATAATGTCTTATTATTATTACTTGTCTTACTGTGATATCTAGCTATGTGACCCAGCGTCCCAGGGCACATAGATCCATATCCTAGTGAAACAAGGTTGTTATTGGAAACAGCGGTTGTATCGACGAACTATGTTTACAGGGTGTCCCGTGCATGCCCGGGACCACGGCCCAGTATTGTTCCGTTGCTTGAAGACGGAACCTGCCGCTAGGCTACAGGAAAGGGACTTATGTATGCCCTTGTCATGACATGAAACAGGAAGGGAGGAAGCACTCCCCTTGGTCCCCTGGAGTACCACAGGTAAGACCGAAATATAGTGCACATCCTAATACCACTGTAAACACGAACACATACCGATATCCGCATATTTCCCCCGAACCCAATGTAAGTTGGTGTATTTTATACAATGTCAGATATATCATGCTTGGTTTTGGAGATAGCATGAAGAAGTGGTGATAATCCATTTTCGACAAGTTATGAAATGCAAATATATAACAACAAGTCATGGATTGATATAATGTACCAACAAATCATGAAGCATGAATAAACAAGATATATCAGGTAACCAGTCATGTAGTACAAGTACACAGTATAAACAAGACTAAAACATGCATATAAATATACTAGGGTAAGTTCAGAATTAAGTGGGAAGAAGTCTGAATTCTGTCCCAGAATTTGGCCTGGCGGTCGACCTCCGGTCGACTGCCGGTCGACTGGGGAAATGAACTGGCGGTTGAGTCCCGGTCGACTGCCGGTCGACCGTACCGAGTGCGAGAGCTCCAGGTTTGGGCCGGTCGACTGCCAGTCGACTGGTCCAAGGCAATTTGTGAAGCCAGTCGAGTCAGCGGTCGACTGCCTGTCGACCGCCCGTTCAAGTCGTGCAGGTTGTGCACTTCGGCAGAGTCCCGGTCGACTGCCGGTCGACCGGTCCTCTGGAAATTTCTGCTGTTAGAGCAGAAAATCAGAATTCGCAAGGGTTGGTTCTAACAGTTTAAAAGTGGGATTTTTATACCATTGGGGGGCCTGATCTAACACTACAAGGGTACCAGAACATGGTCTAACTTCAATGGATAGATACACACATGTGGGGGTTTGGATTTGAGTGTAGGTAACTTAAAAATAGGATTTTTACCATACAAGGGTACATGGATCTCTAACCTAGTCATGTGGGGTGTTAAATAAGTCTTGGTGAGTAAGAACTCACCTGGATTGTGCTAGATCTGAGGCTTGATCCAAGGATGGAGGAAGAGGTTGGCCACAATCCACAACTTTGAGTTGAAGCAAGGTTGAAGAACTTGATCTTGGGGTTGCCTTGGTGAGTAGTGGTTGGAATTTAGCTCCCTTGAAGAAGCCCTAGTGATCTTGAGGCTAGGGTTTGGTGCTTGAGGAAGGAGAAGAACTTGGAGGAATTTCTCTCTTAGTGAAGAAAAATGAAAAGAAAAAGGGGAAAAGTGTAAATGAGTTGAATTTATAGTTTGGGATATATGTGAAGGGGTTGACATTTGGTGAATGTGAGGGTTTAATTTGCAAAAGAAGTGGGTGAGGTGTCCTCTCCCTTGCCATGTGGCCGGCCAAGAGGAGGAGAGAGAGTTAGTGGGGTAGGTGAGATTTGTGAGTGGAAAGATGAGGTGGCATGTGAGGTGGAAAAGGATTTTGCAATTTTTGGAAAAATGCCCGAAATTCAAGTATTTCGGATTGGTCTGGAAATTTTACCAAAAATCAAGAAAAATATTTGAAGACCAATGGTGAAATCCGTTTGAAGAAATATTGTGTAGATTTTTAATTAAAAATCCCAGAAGCAGAAATTTACCGACACCGAAATAACTTTCATAAATTTATAAAATTCTTAGAAAAATAGTATAAGTAGGAAATATGATTCTAAGCAATAAAGTCTAAAGGACTTTCTTGAAATTCCTAACAGATTGGAAGATAAAAATTCGGAAATCGGTCAGCGGTACTGGCCGACACCGGTTTTTGAAGAAATTCATTTTAATTTCAGAAAATTCTAGAAAATCACATAAAATCTAAAATATTAAAAAATGATGTTTGAAATTAAAATCGGTCAAATACGGATGGTAAATCGGAAGATACGGTCAAAGGGCCGAATACGTAACTAAGTACGTATTCCGGGAAAGGTGTATTACAATCTACCCACCTTACAAAAATTTCGTCCTCGAAATTTCATAAGGTGAAAGATAACAGGAAGAGCAACAGATAGATATGGACACAATGAAAGATAACGGTAAAGACAAGGGTAGAAGGAAAGAGTCTTACCAAATCAAGATGAGAAAAGTTGGGGATAACGCTCCCGGATAACGTCCTCTCGCTCCCAGGTGGCCTCTCCCGGCGCGTGTCTGCTCCAAGACACCAATACCAATGGAATAGCCCTGCTCTTCAGTATCTTGACACTCCTGTCCAGAATGGCCATCGGCTGCTCTTGGTATGATAGATCCGGTTGCAGCCCTAGCTCGGAATGATCCAGAATGTGGCTGTCGTCCCGGACATACCTCCTCAACTGGGACACATGGAAGACATTATGCACCCCGTCCAAGGATGGTGGTAATGCTAGTCTATAAGACACGTCTCCCACGCGATCCAGGATCTCGAACGGGCCAATATACCTCGGGCTCAGCTTCCCACGAGCACCGAACCGGATAACTCCCCTGGTGGGTGAAATCTTCAAGAACACATGGTCTCCGGTCTGGAACTCCAATGGCCTCCTTAGAGTATCAGCCCAACTCTTCTGCCTACTCTGAGCAGCCCTGAGATGATCTCTGATAACCCTGACCTTCTCTGTAGTCTGCATCAGCATCTCGGGCCCCAATAAACTCCTCTCACCGACCTCCTCCCAGCAAATCGGTGATCTGCACCTCCTCCCATACAATGCTTCGAAGGGAGCCATCTTAATACTGGCCTGATAGCTGTTGTTATATGAAAACTCAGCCAAGTGTAGATGGTCCTCCCAAGATCCTCCAAAGTCCATCATGCAAGCCCTTAGCATATCCTCAAGGATCTGGATGGTCCTCTCTGACTGTCCGTCTGTCTGAGGATGATAGGAAGTACTGAACTTTAGACGAGTTCCCAGACTCTCCTGGAGACTCCCAGAAATGGGACCTGAATCTGGAGTCTCTATCTGATACAATACTGACTGGGACTCCATGCAGACGAACAACTTCCTTCAGATACTTATCTGCCAGAACCTCTGTCGACTGACCAACCCGGAAAGGTATGAAGTGAGCAGACTTGGTGAGGCGATCAACGATCACCCACACCGCATTGTTACCCTTAGGACTCCGAGGCAATGCCGTCACGAAGTCCATAGTAATGTGCTCCCACTTCCATTCGGGTATCGGCAAAGGTTGAAGAAGTCCAGCTGATCTCTGATGCTCGATCTTTATCTGCTGGCAAACCAAGCACCTGGCGACAAACTGGGCTATCTCCCTCTTCATGGCATTCCACCAAAAGTGCTTCTTCAGGTCCTGGTACATCTTGTTTCCTCCCGGATGTATAGAATAGGCAGAACTGTGTGCTTCCTCCAAAATCTTCTGTCTGACTTCTCCCTGGGGAACACAAAGTCTACTACCATAACACAAAGCACCATCCGGACGAATACAAATATCTGTCCTCAGTCCAGCCTCCACCTGAGTCCTGAATGTCTGCAATCTTGGATCTTCCTTCTGAGCCTCCTTGATCTCCTTTACCAATGAGGACTGGATCTGCAATGCCATAAGCTGCCCTGCCTTATCACCTCCCTGCACCAACCTCAAATCCAATCTGATGAACTCCTGGATCAACTCTTTCTGCTGAGTAAGGTGGACTAGCACTCTGTTTTCCGGCATCCTGCTCAGTGCATCTGGAACGGTATTGACTTTGCCTGGATGATACTGCAAGTCAATATCGTAGTCCGCCATAAGCTCCAACCACCTCCTCTGCCTCATATTTAACTCCTTCTGTGAGAAAATATACTTGAGGCTCTTGTGGTCTGTGTAAATCAACACTTTGTCTCCCATGAGGTAGTGTCTCCAAATCTTCAAGGCAAACACCACAGCCGCCAACTCCAAGTCATGAGTTGGGTAATTCCTCTCATGAGGTTTCAACTGCCTAGATGCATATGCTATGACATGATCATGTTGCATAAGCACGCACCCCAGGCCTTTCCCGGATGCATCACAGAAAATAACCATCCCTCCTCTTCCTGAAGGGGTCCTCAAGATTGGAGCTGAAATAAGCTTCTGCTTCAACTGCTCAAAAGCTGCATCACATTCTCCTGTCCATATGAATCTCTCCCCTTTCCTGGTGAGCCTGGTCAACGGAGCTGCAAGTCTAGAGAAATCCTGGACAAAGCGCCTGTAATATCCGGCTAGTCCAAGAAAACTCCTTATCTCAGACACCGTCTTCGGAACTGGCCAATTCTGCACTGCCTGGACTTTACTAGGATCAACTGAAATCCCTTCTGCTGAAACTATATGTCCAAGGAAGGCTATGCTGTCTAGCCAGAACTCACACTTGCTCCTTTTGGCATGAAGCTGCTCCTGCTGAAGAGTCTGCAACACGATCCTCAGGTGCTCTGCATGCTCCTTATAACTCTTGGAATAGATCAGGATGTCGTCTATAAATACAACCACAAACTGATCCAGGTAAGGAGAGAACACTCGGTTCATCAAGTCCATAAACACAGCAGGGGCATTGGTAACTCCGAAAGGCATCACTAGGAACTCGTAGTGGCCATATCGGGTCCTGAATGCCGTCTTCGGAACATCTTCCTTCTTCACCCTCAGCTGATGGTAACCCGACTGTAAATCCAACTTAGAAAACACACGGGCTCCATGAAGCTGATCAAACAAGTCATCAATCCTGGGTAAGGGATACTTGTTCTTGATGGTGACCTTGTTCAACTCCCTGTAATCAATGCAAAGCCTCTTGCCACCATCCTTCTTGTTCGCCAATAGCACTGGAGCTCCCCATGGTGAAGTGCTAGGCCGAATCAATCCCTTGTCCGAATACTCCTGCAGCTGCTTCTTCAGGATCTCCAACTCCGTCGGTGCCATCCTGTATGGTGCCTTAGATATAGGAGCTGTCCCTGGAATTGTATCAATGGAGAACTCCACTACCCTCTCCGGTGGAAGACCTGAAATCTCAGCAAAGACTTCTGGAAATTCATCCCACACTGGCACCCCCTTCTGAACCTCCGAAGTGGTCATCTGAGTCTTCTTCTCAGCAGTCTTCACCTCTCCACTAAACTGGAACTCCGGCTGATGCGGGATCCTGAAAGTGATCTTCCTTCCTCTACAGTCAATCACCGCATGGTACTGACTGAGCCAGGTCATGCCTAAGATCACATCGTACCCTTTGGTGTCTAGTACGAGCATATCTATGGACAAGACCTTCCCACAAAGTTCTACTGGGCAGTCAGCACAAACTCTAGAAGATAAAACTACCCCATTCCCAGTACTAATCTCCCATCCATGGTCTAACAATCTAACAGGAATAGAATGCAATGCCACGAAATGCACGGAGATAAAACAATGCGAAGCACCGGAGTCGAAAAGAGCGAGGACAGGTATGGAATGGACTCTGATGGTACCTGTAATCACCTCTCCTGAAGCTCCAGCCTCTTCTGCTGTCAGGTTGTAGGCCTGACCTCTGCCACGACCAGCTGCTGTCCTGGCTCCCCTCTGCACTGGGCGAGCAACATGTGGTGGTGGAAGGGGAAGAGCTCTCCTCATCACTGGTCCCTGCTGCCTCGGTCCAACTGGCCCTGGTAGTGCTTTCTGCACATACTGCCCCTGAGGTGCCGGCAAGGTTTGGGTAGCAAACCCCACTCTCCTGTGCGGGCAGGTCTCCACTGCATGGTCTCGAGCTCCACAGATTAAGCACCAACCGTTTGCCCTCCGGCAATTCTGCTGGGTGTGTCCTGGCTTCTGGCAGAAGTTGCAGACAAGACCTGGTCGAGCCACCTGGTATGGAACTGCCCTGAATGGTTGCCTGGCCTGAACCTTCGCTGCTCTGGAAGGTCCTCCTCTGCCCACCGGCACAAATGGCCTCTTCAAGGCCTGGTTCTCCTGCTTCCTCTGGAAACCACGCTCCACTTCTCGAGCGATAGAGAGAACCCCGGCATAGGTCTTCAACTGCTGTGGCATCAGAAACATCTGGATCTCCATCTGCAGACCCTGCTGGAACCGGCTTGCCCTCTTCTCCTCATCTGCCACCATGTATGGGGCGAAGCGACTCAGCCTGAGGAATTCTGCAGCATACTCATCTACTGTCTTATCTCCCTGCTGAAGCCGGATAAACTGCTCCTCCATGTCCTTCTGAGCAGTGGCGGGGAAGAAACGACTGTAGAAGCTCTTGGAGAAAGTATCCCAGGAGATAGGCTTCTTCAGTCTGGCCTCCTCGGCCAACCACCAAGTCCGGGCGATGTCTTTCAGCTGGATCTTTGCTACCTCCACTTGGCTCTCCTTGGGCACCCTGGCGGCGTTCAGTAGATCGGTGGTGTCCACTAACCACTGTTCAGCCTCCAATGGTCTCTCGACTCCTGAGAAGGTAGTCGGTTGTAGCCGCCGGAAATCTGAGATGTTCCCGGCTTCTGCTCCTTCGGGGCTGCTAACTCCTGCCTGAGGAGCTCAGTCTGCTGCTGATGGATCTCCACTTGCTGCTGCTGGGTCTCCATCATAGCCCGAATGATGCTCAGGACATCAACCTGCTCTCCTCCCGCGGGTCCATTCGGGACTTGCCCGACATTGTTGCGACCCGAACGTCTCTCCATACCGAAAGGGATAAGATCTGGAATTGGAAAAATGGAAAGAAGTTTAGGATATGAAGGGATTGAATCAAGGATGAAGTCAAGAAGGACTATATAACTTTGTACATTGTAGTTGGCATAAGCAAATCACTAGAATTTGCCACTTGGTTGTACTTTTAGGTTTGAGAGCCTAGGCTCTGATACCAACCTGTAACGCCCCGATCCCAATAATACGGGGACGTCACTGCGACGCATATACGTAGGTTAGATGGTGCCCCCACGTATATACGCTAAGCATAAGTACAACAAGTATCAGAGTATAACACACAGCGTGATATAATCATAAGCCAACATACAAAATAGGAGTACAGAGTTATACAAGTTATGATATACAAAATCACTATACAAGTGTCCATTATCACAACTCAAGTCCAAAACGATACAAAATACAACCAAAAATACAAAAATGCTCACGTATGGATGGAAATCCGTGAACCAAAAAGGAGTGCCGGGCAAGATAGATCTAGAGCTGGTCAGCCTGCTCTCCTAGATAAGCTAAGTCCTCAGTGGAAGGCTCCACTTCGTTCCAGGCCTCCGAATCTGAATATGCAAATCCAAAGGGTCAAGACATAATACAAGAAATAAAGATAGCCAAGTGGCGACGGAATCACAAGTAGAGGTGATGAAGTAGTGATAACTAACAACAATACATGGCAAGGGATGTAAACTAAATAAGATAAAGGCATATGCAATAAATCTACAATAATGTCTTATTATTATTACTTGTCTTACTGTGATATCTAGCTATGTGACCCAGCGTCCCAGGGCACATAGATCCATATCCTAGTGAAACAAGGTTGTTATTGGAAACAGCGGTTGTATCGACGAACTATGTTTACAGGGTGTCCCGTGCATGCCCGGGACCACGGCCCAGTATTGTTCCGTTGCTTGAAGACGGAACCTGCCGCTAGGCTACAGGAAAGGGACTTATGTATGCCCTTGTCATGACATGAAACAGGAAGGGAGGAAGCACTCCCCTTGGTCCCCTGGAGTACCACAGGTAAGACCGAAATATAGTGCACATCCTAATACCACTGTAAACACGAACACATACCGATATCCGCATATTTCCCCCGAACCCAATGTAAGTTGGTGTATTTTATACAATGTCAGATATATCATGCTTGTTTTGGAGATAGCATGAAGAAGTGGTGATAATCCATTTTCGACAAGTTATGAAATGCAAATATATAACAACAAGTCATGGATTGATATAATGTACCAACAAATCATGAAGCATGAATAAACAAGATATATCAGGTAACCAGTCATGTAGTACAAGTACACAGTATAAACAAGACTAAAACATGCATATAAATATACTAGGGTAAGTTCAGAATTAAGTGGGAAGAAGTCTGAATTCTGTCCCAGAATTTGGCCTGGCGGTCGACCTCCGGTCGACTGCCGGTCGACTGGGGAAATGAACTGGCGGTTGAGTCCCGGTCGACTGCCGGTCGACCGTACCGAGTGCGAGAGCTCCAGGTTTGGGCCGGTCGACTGCCAGTCGACTGGTCCAAGGCAATTTGTGAAGCCAGTCGAGTCAGCGGTCGACTGCCTGTCGACCGCCCGTTCAAGTCGTGCAGGTTGTGCACTTCGGCAGAGTCCCGGTCGACTGCCGGTCGACCGGTCCTCTGGAAATTTCTGCTGTTAGAGCAGAAAATCAGAATTCGCAAGGGTTGGTTCTAACAGTTTAAAAGTGGGATTTTTATACCATTGGGGGGCCTGATCTAACACTACAAGGGTACCAGAACATGGTCTAACTTCAATGGATAGATACACACATGTGGGGGTTTGGATTTGAGTGTAGGTAACTTAAAAATAGGATTTTTACCATACAAGGGTACATGGATCTCTAACCTAGTCATGTGGGGTGTTAAATAAGTCTTGGTGAGTAAGAACTCACCTGGATTGTGCTAGATCTGAGGCTTGATCCAAGGATGGAGGAAGAGGTTGGCCACAATCCACAACTTTGAGTTGAAGCAAGGTTGAAGAACTTGATCTTGGGGTTGCCTTGGTGAGTAGTGGTTGGAATTTAGCTCCCTTGAAGAAGCCCTAGTGATCTTGAGGCTAGGTTTGGTGCTTGAGGAAGGAGAAGAACTTGGAGGAATTTCTCTCTTAGTGAAGAAAAATGAAAAGAAAAGGGGAAAAGTGTAAATGAGTTGAATTTATAGTTTGGGATATATGTGAAGGGGTTGACATTTGGTGAATGTGAGGGTTTAATTTGCAAAAGAAGTGGGTGAGGTGTCCTCTCCCTTGCCATGTGGCCGGCCAAGAGGAGGAGAGAGAGTTAGTGGGGTAGGTGAGATTTGTGAGTGGAAAGATGAGGTGGCATGTGAGGTGGAAAAGGATTTTGCAATTTTTGGAAAAATGCCCGAAATTCAAGTATTTCGGATTGGTCTGGAAATTTTACCAAAAATCAAGAAAAATATTTGAAGACCAATGGTGAAATCCGTTTGAAGAAATATTGTGTAGATTTTTAATTAAAAATCCCAGAAGCAGAAATTTACCGACACCGAAATAACTTTCATAAATTTATAAAATTCTTAGAAAAATAGTATAAGTAGGAAATATGATTCTAAGCAATAAAGTCTAAAGGACTTTCTTGAAATTCCTAACAGATTGGAAGATAAAATTCGGAAATCGGTCAGCGGTACTGGCCGACACCGGTTTTTGAAGAAATTCATTTTAATTTCAGAAAATTCTAGAAAATCACATAAAATCTAAAATATTAAAAAATGATGTTTGAAATTAAAATCGGTCAAATACGGATGGTAAATCGGAAGATACGGTCAAAGGCCGAATACGTAACTAAGTACGTATTCCGGGAAAGGGGTATTACACTGGGCCTCATCTACTGAGCCGGTATTCTCCAGAGTCTTGAGCTCCTTCAGGTGGCTCCCCAGCTGCTCCACCAGTATCAGGCATGCCTTAGCCTGCGAAGGACTCCCAGTATGACCAATATTCTCGATCTGATTTTCGAGAAGCATTCGGGCAAACTCGAAAGAGCTGCCCCCAGAAAGGATGAGGTCAATACAAGATCTCATGGAAGTAAAAATTGCTGCACCATCTGACGTGCTAGCTCTTCCATCATGTTGTTAGCTGGATATAACCCTGCTGATGTACTCCCGGACCCCCTTTCCATGATAGGACGAGAGACGGAAATCGGTTCATCTTGCGCAGGAGTGAGGCCGACGATAGGTTCGTCAGGTACTGAGGTAGTCATCGATACCTCCGGGACGGTTATTATCGTAGCGGCCTCCACTGCGATAAGAGTAACAGCAAACCTTGCGACATCAGGTTCCCCGGTCGAGGTTTGAACTGCGCTATCTTCTGCGTCAATGCTTGCCGCAGAATCCTCTACTTGAGCTACCCCAGCGCTCTCTGCAAACCACTAAAACGTCAGTAATGACAATAAAAAGGAGAATATTCAATACGTCGATATTCTCTTACCAAGTTGAGGATCTGAAGATGGCGAATTCCTGGATAGGTCGTGTGGGGTTGAGGCCTCCCTGACCCCGACGGTCGCACTCTCTTGAGGCATCCCAGTAATAGGAGCCTCAGGGCCCTCTTGCTGGGCAAGCTCTTGAATCATCTCTTCGATATGAGAGGAGGTTGTGGCTTCACTGTCGGCAGCCAACCCTGAAAATCAAAAGTAAATGTCAGAACCCTTCCCTAACTTGAGAAGGAGAGGGTTCAAGAAAGGAAGGAAAGTACCTTCGGTAGCAGCAATTATTGCTATCGATAAAGCCGTCACAGGGTCGCATCCTTGTATCTCTTCCTCTGAAATATGTGAAAATTTGCTCGTATCAGGAAGAGCGGGTTCATCGCCGAAATTAACTTCTTCGCCAGAATAATACCCATGTTCTTTGGACGATGAAGATGACAGTTCAACACAAGCGGGCTCAGTAAAAGAGACTTTACTACTGAGTACCCCAGTAGTAGGGCTGGGATCGACAACCCGTGAAGTGGGCATCAATACACTGGGAGACCCAGGCTGTTGCGTCTCAACCCTTCTCTCATAAACTGAAGAAGGCCCAGGCGGAGTTGAGACCCCTGGGATTTCAACGTCATCCCTCCCTACCAAGTCAATTTCGGGTCGCTCAGCCTCTTCAGCCATGATGGGTTCACCTGCAAATTTTCCTTCTTCCAGGATCATGGGGCCCTTGCTGCGTAGACCACGAGGACGAAGAGGGGGGATCTCCTCTTCCTCTTCCTCTTCCTCCCCACCAGAAGGAACTACCTCGGGCATTGAGGCTTCAGCCTCCGATTCTCTCCTAGCCCTCTTCGGGATAGACTCACCTTTGAAAGTAGAGCCGTGGGAACGTTTGGACACAGCCTGCCGACTCTTTTTAATGGGCCGCTCTTTGGGTGTTGCTGCCCTCGGTCCCGTCCCTGTTTCCCCTCCTTTTTCTTTCTCGGCTGCCTGATATTCGTCCATACCACGCGCGTGTTTGTTGGACTCCAATTTGTCCTTATAAGACACCTTGATGCTCTTAATGCATGAGGTATTTATTGAGAAACCAGGCATCTTGCTAGCCAGGGAGTACCAAGTACAAAAGCTGAGACTAGTGTAACAGTTGGGCGTCTTGTGAGGCAAGCTGAAAATAGCTTTTGTCCTCCAGCCACGCTGTAGTACTATGCCCGAGCACCCTCAAATAAATTTCCGCTGAAGGAGAGATTAGCATTGGGGTTACCAATATATAATTGATCATAGCCGAACTATCGAGCAAAATGACTTGGCATATAAGGCTCGATCGTACATGAGTTCTCTTGCCGAAAGAGCAGATACCCAGGCCGAATATTAATCAGCGACCAGAAGACTCCCGATGACAGCCTTGTGAAATCATCTGGTCCCGCAAGGTCAAAAAATTTATCCCCGTAAGATGCATCAGCAATCTCGGGGAAGCAACGGTCGAGCTGGTAGTTCGAAGCGTTCAAAATACATTTTCGAACGTAGAACATATAGTAGTTGGACCAGCTCGAATTCTCCAGCTTCTACACAAAAGGGACAAACCCCTCAGACAGAGGCACCGCCGTCATCAGTGAAGGGCAGTGCATAACATACCAAGCCATCCAGTACGTATATGGAAGCTCGATCCTAGGGTTAGGGGTCTTTACTCTTGGCCTTCCCTCTGAGTCAACCTCTGGTCTACCCTTGGAGTCGACAATGGCCTCCACTTGGCACAGGCTTTTAACCAGAGCCCGTAATCCGCTTTGAATTCCAGCCACCATTGCTGGAAGAAGGGCGATAGACTTTCCGTAGGCCAACAAAACCGCTGGGTATACCACATCAGCGACAGTTACTTCATGTGGCAGTGTTGGCACCACACAACGCTTCAGTCATAGCATAAGGAAGCCCGCCAACAGCGCCCGGTCAGAAATGGGAACTCGGGCCTGATGATGAAAACTTTCAAAGACTGTATCAGGTTTGAAAGTATCTTCATTTGACTCCGTGGTGTAAGAGCTTGCAGAGGCATTGATCCTCTCGGCAATTTCTTCATCAGTGCTAGGAGCCAGGCTAGTCACTGGGCTGTCCTTCTCATTTATACCATTGAATAGGTAGCTCGCCTAGGACATCTGCTTGACACCTCTATTTCTCCAGGAGGTTATTTGGCCACAGATGTGGAAGTGACATAACACTTCCCAGTATGTCTCATATACTTGAGGGCTCTTCTTCTTCAAGAGATGAAGTTCTTCAGAAGTCGGAACATATTCTTCATAAGGGCATCTCCCATAACAAGCCCCGAGACTTCATACAGCTCATGAAGAGCGAATCCCATCTCTCCGACTGGAGTAAAAAATGTGCCCGTCAAAGGATTATTGTGCTCCAGGATGCCATAGAAATTATGGGAACTTTGCGGGAGGCCATACTGCACAGCCCTGACCGAGTGGTACAGCCCCACCTGTTGCAGCAGAGCTCCAAGTTTGACAAGGACAAATCCAACCATCCTACCTACCCCCAGGATCTGTTGGAAGAATGAACCCACCCAAGTGGATGGAAGTCGACGGGAAAATGATCCCTCAGTTTCATGAACTGATTGATGAAGGTGGTGCCAAGCTGGGGGGTTTCCCCTCGCGGATATTCAGATCTGACCAATCCGGGGAATAAACCAAAGACCTCTTTCCCATGGCCGGCAGAGTGTATTTCTTTGGCACCTAGTCTGCCAAGAGAGACACCAGTGACAAATCGGGAAAGATCGCAATCCATCGTATGGTGAACAGACATGTGCTGAAGATAAGACAGGGGATACATCCTCTCCATATTAGGAAGAAAGAACTCCTATCCCCTATCTGACGGAGCCATTTATAATCTCCGTCGTACAAAATCCTATCATCCTTGTCAATGTCATCACCAAAGAAGAAGACAGGCTTCCGTAATGGAGTGTGAGAATCCGTCTCAAACAGTCCATCAGATATAATCTCCCGGAGGGTCACCATACTGGCCTTGGAGATCCTTTCCTTTCGCTCCTTCGACTTACCAGTCATCATAGGAGCAGTTCTCTGAAGCACAAAGTTTAGATTACGATCAGCACCGCCTACGTGCCCAAAGTGGCACTTTTTGGACACAGGGTTGGAGGAGTATCGTACTGCAAAAGAGAACAACACTTGGTCAGAAATCTGAAAGAACATGGCTAAGTGTTTGAAATTCAAATGCAGGAATGAGTCAAGACGCGAAGATCACCAAAATCTGCGTCCAGACTCAAAGAATGCGAGGCTTGCATGAAGCCCGTATTTCAAAATCCAGAACATAAAAAAATTTCTAATTATCGGACTCAGACGCGAGATTTATTAAAATTAGCGTTTGATCTTACAAGACGCAAGACTTGTAAGAAGTCTGCGTCTGAACTCCCCACACTTAGAAATATTCTGAGCATTGAGTCTGAAATACAAGGCTCAATGAGGCCCTGCGTTCAACAAGAAGATATGGACTCAAGTTGATAAAGAAATGATGTAGAGGTCGTCAAACATGCATCTTGTCAACCAACTCAAGAACCGCACCTGAAGATCGAGCACGGGCATGAGCCCGCGTTTGCGGTTCACATTCAAAAGGGACTTAAGAGTTAAAAGAACTCTATAAGCCCCTTTAATGGCGGAAACCAAATCAGATGGTTTTACTACCTGAAATAGGGCCTCCTGCATGGAAGAACCACCCATTTGAACCTCCGGAGTGACAGCGCTCGAAGATGAGAAGTGGGTTTAGTCTTGGGCGCCATTTCGACCGTGAAATCAGTGTTAACGGTGGTGAAAATGGAAGAAAGATTTGAGCTTTTTCTTAACCCTAAAAAAACTCGGCGAAGGAAGAGTCTAATGATGACTCTTGAAAGACTGTTGTCGTTTATAGGCACAGAAATCCCCAGAGATACGCGGCGCTTGGCTCGAGGCCTAATCCCCATCCGACGCGTGGCATGCATATTAAATGCAGCGCAAAATTCGCGCGCCAAAGGAAAGATGTCCCTTCAATTCTGTCGGACATGTGGCAACGCGCCCACAATACGGATTTGTGTTCAATGAAAAATCGTGTTCCTCCAAAAGTCGCGCCTCTTCAGCAAGGCCAAAGTCGCGCCTAGTTCACAGAGCGAAAGCTGCGTCTTCATCTCAAAGGACGCGTCCCTACAAGAGTCGCATCTTTAAAGCAACATGACCCCTGCGTCTATAGGACTTGCATTCAGTCCTTACTTCTGCAATTCAGTTCAACAGTACACTGGCACAAGCAGATGACTGTTCACCCCTGGTTCTAAGTACACCAACAACAAATTCAGAGCACTGGGGAGGTCTAGACTGTCTATCTAGATACTCGCTACGATCATTTCTGGTGGCTCCAAAGGGTTTCACAGTACACTCACGAAGACCATATTCCAGACAGGATTAAGCTCAGAGTATCTCAAATGATTGTCAGTCCAATCATGAGAAGTATGAACTCAACCAAAGTCCAAAGTATTTCGAAATCCGTCCAAGTCAACCGCGGAATATCGAAAACTTTGGAGGGGGTTCTGTAGGCTGTCTAAAAATCACTAAAAGACAAGTCATCAAAAAGCAGAGTCCTAACTCCAGACGCAGGGCTAATTAGCCATCACTGCAGCATCAAGGCGCGAGGGTCGAAACTTGCGTCTCAGCATTACTACAGCATCAAGGCGTGAGGGTCGAAACCCGCGTCTCAGCATCACTGCAGCATCAAGGCGCGAGGGTCGAAACCCGCGTCTCTGCATCACTACAGCACCAAGGCGCGAGGGCCGAAACCCGCGTCTCAGCTATAACTGCCCTCGTTATTGGGTCAATTACTGCCCATATTATGAGGAAGTTAACTCCCATTATGGAGCGTTTTTAGGGGGCACGTTCACCCCTGAAACATCTATAAATAGCCCCATTTTCTTTGGAGAAGGGGTCGGTTGATCAGATAATTCTTGGAGAAGAATTTCGCTTGTGAGCTGTAGAAGCACCAAGACTTCCACCGAAAAGAAAGAGAGAGTTCAACTCTTCAAACAACTTGCTGCGTACAAGTTAATCTTTGCCTACAATCTCTTTGAGATTCCGGGTCGACAGGAGCTGTGTTACTGATTGAGATTTTCCTGCACACGAAAATAAAATATTAGATTTAAGAATTAAAGGTGTGCGAGGTGCTCAATACTAATCCGCGGTAGCAAGGCTATGCGGGTCGTGATCCTCAGGGAGGGACTAGCGATGGAAGCGTTTGTAAGTTATCCCTAAAAATTTATCTTTTTTAATTATTTTGTTAGTCACAACGATATTTACAATGAAAAGTGGTATTTACAATGAGTTGTGGGAAAGAATATGGGAAGATGTGGATGGTGATCTAAACTAGAGAAGGAAAGAAAGAAAAACTTATAACACGTACAAACCTCTTCAGCCTGCTTACCTTTGATCCGTGCGATGATTTACCTTTTCTTGGAAGACTTGCAAGTATGGCGTATAGGATGTTCATCGCCATAAGCCATCAAGGGTTCTTCTTTGGCTAGGCAGTCTCAATGCAATTGGGTCTCATTGTTCACAAGGCATTTAGAGAAAAACAATGGAAGAAAACAGGAACAGAGAAATACAAGAATAAAACACGAAGAAATAAAACAAGAATAATAAAAAAAACAAACCTCAAGCAGATTTCATTAACAATAGAAGAAGAGTTGGCTTACACCGCTGTCACCTCAGTACAAGCATGGACTCCTTCCTCCATGAAAGCTTCCTCCACTCTCAGTTACAGACTTTACAAAAGAAAAACGAACATAAAATCTAACCTAGAAAAACCTAAATCCTAGCTTTTGGCCCTTGGCTCTTCGCTGGACGCTTTCTGTGTTGCATCTGCAGGGGTATTTATAGGAGTTGGAAGATGTAGAGTCCTAGTACAACTCTCCCAAAAAATCTTGTCTCCAGACTTGTGGCACTTATCCATAGAAGTTCAAATCAAATCTGTTCTGCAATTTATTATCCTGTTGATTGCTGAAATTGGCTTATCTATAGACTGAATTGGAAAGTTTGATCAACATAAGAGTTGTAGGGCTTCAAGTCTTCTTTCTGGAGCATTTTGAATCATCGGATTTGCATATCAGTAGCAAAAGTTATGATCTGAATACTAAACATATATAGTCTGAATCCGAATTTATCTTTAAACTCTTTCCTGCAAGCATTTAGGGTTGAATAGAAGTCTATCCTTTCCTCTTCTTTGTATTTGCAACTTTGGCCCTTGTATATTTGCACTTTTACACTTGGGCTTCAAATATGGGCTTTTGGGCTTCATTAAGCTTTATTTATTATAAAATAATAATTCGAGGCCTGCACACAATAAATAATAAAATATTAATAATTGTGCAGAATTAAATGAATAAATATGAAAATGTGATGGTAAATGTTATGATAAAAATGCACTTTTGACTACCAATCACACCCCCACACTTATCTTTTTGCTCGTCCTCGAGTAAAAACAAAGAAAAAGAAAAAGTTAATCTAACCTAACTCACTTTCGTAGGAATCACGGTTGCACTTAGCACGTGCAACAAGCCGTTAAACCTCTAGGTTACCCTAGAGGACGAGTGTTGTCTCGTGAGGGTTTTCAGCGGATTACACCCACAAAATCCATAAAAAGGAAAATATTTGAATTATTATTGAAGAGACTAAGTAGTCTATAAGTTTTAGGATCCTCATTTTTATTCATTCTTAGACTTAGTCTTTATAAAGTAAATTGTTTTCATTTTAGGTAAGGGTCAAAATTGAACTTCTAATATAGTCTTTTTCGTTACCAAAATCATATGCATCCTTGTAACTTGGCTAGGAATTCTTTAACTTGGACTCTCATGCCTCTTTAATTTTTTTCTCTTCCTTTTTTTTTATTTATTTTTAATATGTATAACTCATCTAATTTTCTTTCGTGTAAGCATCAAGGCTTCTTGAGGCCCTCATACCTAACTAATTGACTCTTAGATGTGTTAATACATATATAAGTAATTTTTCCTTAATTTCCTTAGGCTTTCTAATCCACCCATGTAACGAACTTAAAGTCGATGACTCCCAAACCGGTTGGCTTTAGGGCACCAGGTGAGAAAACACCCCGCGGACTCAAATTCGAGTGAACTAGGCCCCAAACTAAGGACTTTATTTTATTTACTCACCTTTAGGCATGAATACTTATGCTTCTTGAGGCACATGTATCAGCTTAATTGGTGATTTTTTTTCTTGTTTTTTTTTCTTTTTTTTTTCTTATGAGGCACAAGGTCTTTGTCTTAGAATCCTAGATATGCATTTGGTATGCACATTTCATTAAGGTAAAAATCAAGACTAATTATTTATTCAATTTCTCTCCTATACCTAAAAATTAAACAATTTATTTATTTTGACCAAGTTTTTAGAAATCCTAATCATGATTTTCCTAATCCTTAAAACTAACTTAGATTTCTTTCAAAAAATAAGTCAAAATATTGTCCTTTTTATAATAATTTTTTTTAAAATTTTTTTTTTTAGCAAATTTTGTTAGTGTCTACTTATGTTAGTATGTTAGTAAAGCCCACCCCCACACTTATCTCATGCATTGTCCTCAATGTATGAATGAATGCATATATGCATGAAACAGAACAAGGGAGGCGGAATTTACCTTAGGGTGGTGGTTCCGGAGGTGGTCTAATTGGTCCACGAAATGCGGCCCAATCAAGATAACAGATAATTTGGTGGAACCCACCAGAAACTTTCCTTACATAACCCACTAAAATATATGTATAATCAATTTTTAGTATTTTCACCCCATCAAATTTCCAAATTTCATAATAAGTTTCAGAGTTAATTGTCTCAACCTCCTTGTCCCAAAATGGAGTATGAAAAGATGGAATTATTGACTTGGACATTATTGGTGCGGGAACGAATACCGACTCAGGGAAGAAGCTCAAATCAAGTAAGGGCTCAGTAGTCGGGCTAAGTTCAGGAAGTGGGTCCAAGTCAAGAAATAGAAACTCAAGTCCACAATCTTCTTCCACAATGAAATGTGACCTAATATGAGTGATATCTCTTTACTTCCAATATTAAGGAATTCTAGCTCATCGCCATACAATTCTTCAAAACTAAGGTCAACATCTTCCGTCAGAATTGTACAATCAGTTTCAGAAGTAAAGAGATTGTGAGAATCTAGGTCAAGTTCAATATGATCATCTAAAATGGGTGATTCAATTTCATAATGAATTGGAATAGGATCCAATGTTGACTCGAGAAAAGTGAAATCAGGTGGAGACACTGGAGTCATTATTGGATCAGGAAATAAAATTAAATCATCAAGTGGAATATCATGATCATATTCATGTTCAAGTTCTAATTCAGGAAAGGAAAACTTGCCAAGTTATCAGAATTTGAAGTTTCGGCAAGTTCACATGATGGTACTGAATTAGAATCTTGTTGTCCAAAGCAACTTAGTTCGTCGGCTCTAATCGAGTGGTCAATGAAAGCAGAAATGGCGGAACGGTGAGAACGTAAAGATTCAACCATCAAATCTAGGTCATGATCATGGGCTAATCTAGCCTGATTCATGGCGGCAAGCATCCCTTCATAGTCGATAGGTGCATCATGTTCTGATTGGACTTGAAAATAGGATGGGTAATCGTGATGAAGTTGTGAGTCGGTGGACTCACGCATCATCATGTCTAAGATTGATGGTGATTTTTGCTTGGACTTATTCATACTCATCATTTCCAAGATAGATGGATTTCTATTCTGAATGGGTGGATCTGAGTATGAATCTTAGGAAGAATGTGGACTAGATGGATATGGAGGACAATTTGGTTGAGAATTAGACTCGGGGGACTCGAAACCCCATAAACTCTGTGACGAGTTGAAATTATTATGGAAATTATAGTCATAAGATGGAGGGTGTGGGCTATATTCATTTGGATAAGACCATTCCGGCACACTAGATTGGTCAAAGTTATGATATGCCGGGTTGGTAATATCCGAATAATAGTTAGGTGTGTAATATGGATTAAAATTGGAATTATTACTATATGCCATATCACACCAACACAAACAAAAAAAAAACAAACAAAAGAAAAATTCTAACCTAAGTTAGGGTAGACCTATGACCTAGACGACTCCTAACTGGTTAGACTGTCCACGGGAGGTAGGGTGCAGACTTTGACCACAAGTTAATCAGCAGGTCAGGGCAAGAGTGGTGGGAGGTTTTCCGTCAAAGACGTTCCTTAATTAAATAACCACCAATCTTCGGGCTTTCGGCCCTCAATCCCTTTCCTAGACACTGATTTGGCAAGAGTCAACTTCCAGCACTGTTCCCCCTTAGGATAGTCTCCTAATTGAGTCCGAGATGTCCCTAGGGCCAACGTCTACTTAATTTTAATTAGGCTTGGGTTAGTGAGTACTCGGGATATGATTTTTGGGCTAAGGAAGGGTGATGAAATCCCCACCTTATCTTGTTAATGGGTTATGCCCTTAAGATGAATTAGTGAAAGTGTACAAGATAAATAGATAAGAATCACTCGAAGCAGAAAATCAACCAAGAGATGAGTCCTATTCTACATGCAATGCGTACGTACCTTGCTTCTCCAGCACTCTTCAACAGTAAAAATAAATATATTGAAAAGACACGTGCCTAATATGCAAACGTCTAATCAATTTTTATTTATAAACAAATAATTTACTGTTGAATTATTAGCAATTTACAGGTATATCACAGAACAAAACATAATAGAGCAGTAAATAGAATTTACAATTTGCAGCAACCTGCAAAAAGTTGAATCAGTAGTTCTCTACTGTTGCCGCGTTTCCGCGGCTCTGGCCGCTGATCCGCGGCAATACAGTAGGTTCTGGTGCTCTGCCTTCGAGGGCAGAGGCACAGAATAGCTGTATGTCCACTGCTGCTGCTATGTTTCTATTTCCTGTTCTCCAAACCTGCAAACAGAAAAGAATAAAAGAATAGTTAATATTTTTTTTTAGAGATAAAACTTACCGTCCCTCCCCGGCAACGGCGCCAAATTTTGATTGAGATTTTCCTGCACATGAAAATAAAATATTAGATTTAAGAATTAAAGGTGTGCGAGGTGCTCAATACTAATCCGCGGTAGCAAGGCTATGCGGGTCGTGATCCTCAGGGAGGGACTAGCGATGGAAGCGTTTGTAAGTTATCCCTAAAAATTTATCTTTTTAATTATTTTGTTAGTCACAACGATATTTACAATGAAAAGTGGTATTTACAATGAGTTGTGGGAAAGAATATGGGAAGATGTGGATGGTGATCTAAACTAGAGAAGGAAAGAAAGAAAAACTTATAACACGTACAAACCTCTTCAGCCTGCTTACCTTTGATCCGTGCGATGATTTACCTTTTCTTGGAAGACTTGCAAGTATGGCGTATAGGATGTTCATCGCCATAAGCCATCAAGGGTTCTTCTTTGGCTAGGCAGTCTCAATGCAATTGGGTCTCATTGTTCACAAGGCATTTAGAGAAAAACAATGGAAGAAAATAGGAACAGAGAAATACAAGAATAAAACACGAAGAAATAAAACAAGAATAATAAAAAAACAAACCTCAAGCAGATTTCATTAACAATAGAAGAAGAGTTGGCTTACACCGCTGTCACCTCAGTACAAGCATGGACTCCTTCCTCCATGAAAGCTTCCTCCACTCTCAGTTACAGACTTTACAAAAGAAAAACGAACATAAAATCTAACCTAGAAAAACCTAAATCCTAGCTTTTGGCCCTTGGCTCTTCGCTGGACGCTTTCTGTGTTGCATCTGCAGGGGTATTTATAGGAGTTGGAAGATGTAGAGTCCTAGTACAACTCTCCCAAAAAATCTTATCTCCAGACTTGTGCCACTTATCCATAGAAGTTCAAATCAAATCTATCCTGCAATTTATTATCCTGTTGATCGCTGAAATTGGCTTATCTATAGACTGAATTGGAAAGTTTGATCAACATAAGAGTTGTAGGGCTTCCAGTCTTCTTTCTGGAGCATTTTGAATCATCGGATTTGCATATCTGTAGCAAAAGTTATGATCTGAATACTAAACATGTACAGTCTGAATCCGAATTTATCTTTAAACTCTTTCCTGCAAGCATTTAGGGTTGAATAGAAGTCTATCCTTCCCTCTTCTTTGTATTTGCAACTTTGGCCCTTTTATATTTGCACTTTTACACTTGGGCTTCAAATATGGGCTTTTGGGCTTCATTAAGCTTTATTTATTATTAAAATAATAATTCGAGGCCTGCACACAATAAATAATAAAATATTAATAATTGTGCAGAATTAAATGAATAAATATGAAAATGTGATGGTAAATGTTATG